>JAUZND010036669.1:0-45876 GCA_034780555.1 Coelogynopora nodosa
AAGGTCTATCAAATTTGATTCATCTTCCGATGACAAAAAGGCAGAGAAAAAAGCCATGTTTAATGATGCGGGTGAGGTTGTTGAATACCAGATTGAAAATAGAATAACATGTGTGGCTGTCGGGACTATTTCTGGAGAAACAAAGAATGTTTCTGAAACTTTGAGTTATCTTATTGATGGTATCAAGATTTATCAATAAAAAAATAACATATTTTTTAGAAACTCCACAACACGATAAAGTTGTAGACGCAGGTATAAAAAATAAAAAATGAAAAATATTTTTAATAACGTAGATGCGGAACAAATCCAGACTACATTTACGATCGCCATTATTTGTGTATGCGTGGCTATTCTTGCTGTTGTCGCTTTATTGATTGTATGTCACATTTATAGAAGAAGAAAAATGAGAAATAACTTGGACGATAGGTATTTATTTAAATTTTTAAAATAGCTGATGACTTATATAAAAACATAAATTTTAAATTGTATTCTTAGTGACAATGTGAAAACCCAAGAAAAAACTAAAACAAAAGACACTGGAAAAGATACCACTCCAATCCTCTTAAATGGAAAAGCCACCGTTGACATTTAATACTTTTACCATCCAAATTATGAATTTTCGTAGTTGTGTATTTAATTTACCTAGTATTTAATCAATAAAAAAAATATAAATGTATTTTAAAAAATTGTACAGGTAATTAATAATAATAATGATAAAATTGACTACTGCATCATTTTGGACTTTATTTCATTCTCACATTCAATGAGCATGTTTAAATGTTCATTTATCAAAGTTTCGGCAACAGTAATCATTTCTTGTGCTACATTGGAATAATAACCTGGCCCATTAAACATGAGGCTGTTGGAAAGGATAAGTTTGACGTCGTTCATAAAAACGTCCTTTGATAGATAACCGAGCTTTTTAGCTTTCTAAATGATTATTTTTATACATTTTTTATAAATTTTTTTAAAATATTTACTTTATAAATAAGGTCCAAATGCATTGGCTTCTTGATTTTCTCATTGTAAGCTTTTGAAATTTTATTTGACACTTGATGATGGAAAACAGTCGACTAAAAGTATATATTATAAAAAATTTTAAAATTAACAAAATATACATTTTTGACCAGCTTCATTTTGGGCAATACAATCGTCTCGAAAAAGTACAACAAAGCATATCTCCGATCCTCATTCAACATAGGGTTAATTTCAGTCTCCAACTTCATCAAAACCTCCTCCTGCTCAGCCAAGCCAATAAGACAAGTTTCGAGCAGGTTCTCTGCCGCCTTTGTAATAACACTCGTTTTACCGTTATACTTTACACTGTTTGAAAGAATGAGATTGACATCTATAAGAAAATCTTCTCTAGATTTGTAGTGATGCAATTGTATATTTTTCCGTATGACTGTCAAGTCCATGGGTTTTTTGATGATATTTCCATAGTCTGGGACGAGCTTGGAATTGACTGGCGCGAGAAAGGGGTGACAATTATCAATCTCCCTCATTTTAGTAAAGACCTTCATAAAAATTGTCGACATGCTTACTACAGGATCCACTCTTCTTCTATTTGACACTGGAGCAGGTTTTACATACTCAATTTTTACAACTTCAACCTTTTTTTGTTTTTTTGGGGGTGGAGCAGACTTTTCAATTATTGCTAATTTGGGCAGTTTAATTTTCATTTTGATGCCGTCAATTTTTATCATGTTTTTAGAAGGCATGATGAATGACCCATTTGTTCCAAATTTGGCCGGACAAGATCTGTTTGTTTTCATGTGTCCAACTTGCCCACAAGCACTGCAGGTGGCTTTGACGATTTGCCTTTTTTTAACCACTTTTTGCTCACTTGTGATGCCATTCTTTTCCATTAATTTGGCCTTCTTTTTATCGGATTTCACGCGTTTTGTAAGACGTCGCAGTTGGTCTTGGAGTCTTCTTCTACATTTTTTCATGTGTTCCTTTTGCGTGTCGTCCAAGCTGATAAACTTTCTCAAAATTTCATCGTCCTTAGATTCGCGGATTTTTGTATATGCTTCAATCACCATTGGGTTTCTAACTACCTCTGTGCGCGTATATTGCTTTCCATTTTCATCCACGTAGGACCTTTCGATTATAAGCTTTTTATTGAGGCATTCTTGAACTTTGTTCCTTTTTTCTTCATCTGGGTCTCCGTCAATCATGTGTTCTAATTGTAACGCCAGTTTGTCATCTTCTTCGTCCTCTGCATCGTAATCTATCGGTTCGGGAGCATCAGAAGATAAAATTTTGTTTTGTAGGTCGAATATCCTCTGACAGTCTTCCTTATATTTTTCTATATTCTCAGCAGCTGTAAACTTGCTACCGCGCGCAAATTTAGAGGCCCCGAGTCCCAGTTTAACTTGGTTGTTGGATATTTGTCTCACCACATCAATGACTTCCCATCTCGTCAATTTCATAATTTCCTTTTCTGGAATATCATTTTTGCGCAAAATATCTCGCGCCTTTTTTAACGGCAACTTTCTCAAATCAGCATCCGTCCCAGTTACCACCTTTGGCTGTCCATTAGGTCCCGTTTCCTTTGCAATTTGAGGCTTTATCGGTATTCTAGTTAATGAATATTGTCTCCCCGAGCCACTGGGATCTGCCACTCCATCTAGAGATAACAAGCACTTGTTTTTAATTGCTGAACAAAAAGCGCTCGTAGTATTCCAAGGGGCGCATTTTATCTCAGACTGCATCTGCGTGTAATTATCGTCGTAATCAGGATCTGCCACTAGAGCAATTTTAGTTTGAAGGCTATCACCATCATAATATCCCTTTTTATCCATATCCCCACATTGAGAATTCCAGTTTTTATCTGCATATCCTGAATCCTTCAATCTCTGCTCTGCAGCAATCATTGAATAATAACAGCACACTTGTTCCGGAGACACCATTGATAAAATTTCTTCTTCTCTCGGAATTCTGAAATCACTCCTTATAATCCACCAATTCGAGTCTACCCCTGTCCCAGTTCTCTTAAAATCGGCACAAACCTTCAACCTTTTTCTCAAAATACTCTCTGAATGGAAAGGAAACGCCTTTCTTATAATATCCATTTTTATTCGCTTGGGAACATCTTCATTTTTCAAAAACATTCTGTAAATGTAAACTTGCAAAAAATCTTTCAAAAACATGTTGGCTAGTTTAGAATTTGGACTGGGGACAGGAATTTTTGGAAGTTCTTGAGACACTACAAATAAAGCAAGTTTGTTTCTAATCATGTAACAATTTTTCGTCCTAATAATTAAAAAGTCAGTTGTTGGAGAACAATGTTGAAAAACAGGTGCCCTATACATGTTGTTTTCTAAAGTTTGAATAGATTCTCCTTCATTCAAATCTCCCAAAAAACAAGCTTTATTCACATAACTAAACTCTCCAAAAGGATAATTGCACTTTTTCAAGTCGTCTTCTCTAGTCTTTGTTTTAGACCGCTCCTTTTTAAAGTAATTTTTAACTTTACTGCACATTCCAATTTCGTTTAAAAAGGGAGGATATTGTTCACTATATTCCATCAAGACAATTTCTCCGTCCATAGCTGTAAGATCAACCGCATGTCGGAGGAAACAGACGTCACCTCCTCCATTTCTGGCCAAATCATCACTTCTTCTCTTGTTGGCAATTGCAATAGCCGTGTTGACGGAATATACGGGCAAAAAATCATCGCAACTCATTACACCAGTGAGGAATTTTTTCAATTTGGGGCGTTGAAAACTCCGCAATTTCGCAGAATTCATATGAGTCACAAAAATCGCATGTGACAGTTGAAAGGTGGGTATAGAATGTTGAATACTAGTATCCACCGGTGAACCAGCATTGCACAAATAATTTTTTGTAGAAGTGTAATATTTATCATTGGAGAGGTTGAAAAATTCCACCAATTTCTTCTCCTTTTTATCACCTTCTTCTTCCTTCTCTTCCTTTTTTTTAATCAGACCAACTTTACCCATTAATATTCTGGATCTTCTTTCCTGCTTCTTTTCTTCAACTTTTTTTATTTCATTTTCAGCAGCAATATTTGACAGATAGGCAGATTTCAACTTTTTTATCGGAACGAGTAGTTTTCCTTTTTCATCTACCAAATAATTGGTAATGTTGTATTTTGCATACTGATCTACAGTCCTGGGACTGTCTAACCACTTTTCATCGTCCAAAATGTCATTATTTACATCCTCGTCATTACAACGTACAATGTCTGTCCATTCTGTACATTTATCAGCGTTAAACTTATCCAAGCCCACAGAATCTGTATAAATGACATTGTTTTGTGTGTTTTTACAAAAACCCTGGTTCATTTTTGGAAATTTACTTACAAAAGTGTTCATATTTGAAGAATTGGCGGAAGGAATCCATCCAGCATACGCCCATTTGTCTACGTGAAGCTTCACGTTATCCTTTTCATCGAAAACCAATTCATGTTCCCATTTTCGAGACACTATTGGAATAAACAAGTCATTAGTCAATTTAATTTCTTCAACAATCTCTTTTGGAGCATTTTCAAATTCTTCACTTTCTTTCGGAAAAGTTATAGGATTGAGATTTAACTTTTTCAAAGTTTTTGTCCAAAAATCTTTAGCAGGAAGATCATAGTCGCAAAAAAATTGTTTAAATTTGTGGTTTCCCAAATTTTTTTTCCTTCTTTTTTCCAATTGCTCCTCGCGACGTTTCTGCTTTATTCTTTCCATGTGATTGGCACGCAGAATCGCCCGATATTCTCCAATACAATCAGCCTAAAATATAATTAAAATTAAAAAATTAAAAAATACCCTGTCTGGTTTAGCTACAATCGAATCATCGGGAATTTCAAACATGCTCGTATAATCATCCTTGAACAATTGAGGAGCTTCATCGATATTTGGAATTTCTTCATCTACATCTACATCGTTTTTTCGCTTGTACAATAGACTTACAAGTCCTAGTTTTTCTGTAACCGTTCCACTCATGATTGTCGTATATCTTAAAATGGAAAATTATAAATGCTTATTTTAAAATTTATAATCAAGTGACAATTAAAATTTATCTTGTTGTCAACTTATAATCATTGTTATCATGTAGTCAAGGTCAGAAAATTTTAGCCGCCACAAGTTACTCTACTTACTGTTTAATTAATCATTAATACCTTTGTTATTAATTTATTTGTTACATCATGTCAGTAATTGTTAAATCAATTAAAATAAATAAATAAATTTCGAAAATTTTCATACTTGTGATTTCAAGTTATTATAACGAACTAAACATTAACTTTATTGAACTTTTTGTTGTCATGATACTTGACATTTTTTCAAAAAAAATTTATAAAATGATCGAAAATTGGTTTTTTTCGTATATAAAATGTCTAAATTTTTTGACATTTACAAATTTTATTAAAATTGACTCTAAAATATTGTAAAATTTTTTTTAAAAAGGCTTTTTTCTGTTATATTAGGCCCACATTTATTTACACTATTTACATAACCACTACATGCTACACATGTTTCCAGATGTTTAATAAAAATTACTATTTTTATAAATTACAATTTTAAAACCTTGAAAGTAATTTTCGAAATTACACCTTTTAAAAAACTAAAAAACATAAAAAGATGGAAAACAGTGATAAAAAAATAAAAAACAAATTAATATTATTTTCTTAGACTATTTTGAAAAGGAGGATAATAATATTATTAAAGTAGCAGAACAAAATGATGGTATCGTTATTTATTTATATTTATTTTAAATTAAAAAATTTTTATTCATTTTTTATTGATTTTCAAGCTTATAAAATTTATAAATCCAAATACTTTCAACAAATTAATTTACTATACAAAAGTAAAAAATTGAATTTTTTTAAAATTAAAAAATTTCTTTTCTATTGTTCTCTTTCCGAGACATAAATCCACGATAATACCCACCATGAGTAATTTTGACACAGTTTAATTCGCAGTTTCCAACACAAGAAACATTTTTTAAAAAATTATTTTATCAATAGTTAGTTGTTAATATAATTATTTGTAAGCACGTGAATCGAATGTTTGTTAGGACGTTACTATAAAGTATACTGCTCAGTCGTGAATAATAAAAGTTACATAAGCTTATTTAAAAAAGTGTACGATAACAAAGGAGGTAAAAATATTCTTTTAAAATAGATGATGTAATATAATTGATAATATATTTATTATGGAATGTATCCGATAAATGATCAATAAATGATATTAATAAATAGATATATTACTTGATCAGCTTCTATAATTATTATTATTATTATTTATCATTAAGGTGTACATAAATTTAGAAATGTTACAGTATGATGCCGTTTTACACGATGAACAAGATAAGGAACATAATAATACTGGAATAAAAAAGTATACAAGACCTACAGAAGAAAATTCAAAAAAAATGAAATTGAGACCAGTTAGAATATCTTTCATCAGCAAGAGTGGAGTAATTAACGATGAAAATCGTAATTCCAGTGATTTAAGGGATGGGCGCGCTGAGTGGGATAAAAAAGTACAAAATGACAGCTTTTCAAAGAGGATAGATTATGTTTTGGTTAACAAGTTGTTTGAAAAAGGGGATTCAGTTGTTTTAAAAAGGAATATGAATTTGAGGAAGCGGTTTGAAGTAATAATTATAATTATATATAATTTTCATATTTTTATAATATTTTAATCAAAGATTTTTGTCAATTTTAGCAATTTTAACAATTTTCATATTTTTAGAATATTTTAATCAAGTATTTTTGTCAATTTTTAAATTTTACAATTTATTACCAGAATCAATTGATTCAAGATGGAGTAGAAATTCAACGATTTGAATCCAACGAATACGAATTTATAAAGCTCCACGCTAGTTTTGATATTTTAGCTGAACAAGCACAAAACGTCAAACTTCAAATGCCTCTAAAAAACGTACAGAAATTTAAACTATAAGATTTCACTAGTTATTAATCAAATTAAAATAATCTAGAAAAATAATATTATAAATAATAGTGTTCTCTCGACATAAAAGACCACGGCTTTATCCATGATTTCGAAGAAAAATTTCTAAATACAGATGACGAGATTGATTTTATTTCAACGTCATTTTTCAAAAATCGACTTGAATTATATGAAAATGGAGACAAGCCCAGCAAATTTTTTAGACCTTCTCTAAGAGGACTCTTGGTATTAAAATTAAAATTAAAATTATACAAATTAATAAAATTAAAAAATTGATTTTTTACAGATTCACGATTATATGATCCATTTAAATATTCTCTTGGATGGAGATGAAGACGCAGGACAAAATGATGTGCTATACAAACAGGGTTATATTAAAATTTAATTGTACCTTTGCATAACAATATTTAATAAATAATTATTTATTCAGGATTACAATATTTCATTTACAACAACATTTACCATGATGCCTTTTTTATGCACGATTTTTCATATAAAGATCCATACGAAGAAAAAGTACGAGCAAAAATGAACAGAGGACCAGATGCCGTCCACACACACAATCCGACAGAAAAAGAAGAAGATGCCGATAAAAGATTAAAGCTGGATAAAGAGTGGTGTGGTACGTGGTTTAAATACCAGCCATTGTGGAAAATTAGAAACTATTTTGGAGAGGAAATTGCTTTATATTTCGCGTGGGTGGGGCTATTGGGATTTAGTCTCATTATCCCTTCTATATTCGGCGTTATTGTGTTTTTATATGGTATTATTTCAAGGTAAAAAACATTAATTAATCAAATTATAAACATTACACATGATAAATAAATTTAGTTCTGCTAATATTAATGATTATTCCACCGAAATTTCATCAATTTCAACACTAACGACAATAATCACAAATACAACCACGTCTACTACACTGGCACCAAGTCAGAATATTTCAACTATCGATGGGTAAAAATTAAATAAAATTAATTTTAAAATGTAAATTTAAAATAATTGTTCATTTTACAAATAGCATAAAAAGTGTAATTGACACATCGATGCAAATAATAAAAAAATCGTTTGATAATGGAATAACTTTTTATTACGCCATCGTGATTTGCTTATGGGGGACTATATTCATAGAATTGTGGAAAAGAAAAAACGCTAGACTGACATACGAATGGGATACCAGTAATTTTGAAGATGATGAATTAAATAGACCGGAATTTGTCGGCACAAAAGTGAAAGAGGTTTTATAAAATAAATTTAATAAATTAGTATATTAGTATATTTTTATATTTTTATATTTTTATATTTTTATATTTTTATATTTTTATATTTTTATATTTTTATATTTTTATATTTTTATAGGACCCAGTGACCAATGAGTTGGTAGCTTACATGCCAATACACACAAAAATAATACGAATTTTTGCCTCCATGTCGATATTGCTAGTGATGGTTATTGTTGTGTTTATAAGTGCTGCTGCCATCATTTTATACAGAGTAATTAATTAATACAAAAAAATTTCAAAACTTCAAACTTTTGGCGGGTGCCAAGTGTGAAATTAACTAAATTATTGTTAATATTAATATTAATATTGATTTTTTTAAAATTGTAAATAGGTCACAATGATGGTCGACTATTGCAAAGATCTTTCTGGAATCGGATGTTTGCTCCTATCCGACTTTGTTTCTGCAGTTATAAATGCAATCGTGATACTCATTTTGGGAAAAGTGTACGATATATTGGCAGTGAAGCTAACAGACTGGGGTAAAATTTATTTTACACAACATTTATAATAATATTTAATAATAGTTAATAATAATTTTAATAATTTACAAAAAAAATGTATTGGGTAAAACACCAAGTTCACTATATTTCACCAACGGCGTACACTCGGGTCATTGGATTTCTTTCAAATTTGGTATATTGGAAGGACATCTAAGTATGAATGTATTTTGAAAATATCACTGAAAAAAGTGACACGGTTAATAAATTACAGTACCCCAAAATGAGAAAAAATGAAAATTTTACGACGTCTTAAACGATCTAAGATTTTAAGACAATGTTCGTAGTATCTCAACGTTTTAATACTGTAAATTTCAATCTGGTAAAATGATGGTCTCATAAGCTATGAGACGAAAGAACAATTGATTGTCCATTATATCAGGGATGGAAAAAACCTAGTTTTTTGAGATTTAATTAAGGTTTTTAGTTTTTTTTAGGTTTTTTAAAATATATCTTATAAGTTTCTAACTTAATATTTACAGAGTAAATTTGAATAATATATTTCTTCCTCGTTTGTTTTGTTTTTGTTTCAGCGTTTTTTTAAAATATTGTTCAATAAATGTTTTCAGTAATTTTCAATTTGAAGAAATTTATTATTTTTATTTTCAAAATTTTTAAAAAAAATTAAAAAAACCTAAAAAACCTAATGTGCCATCTCTGCATTATATAGACATTACAAAATGTTAACACCATATTTTGTAATTTTAAAACGTAGCTACACGTAGTGAACGATATTATAATGAAAATTTAGCTTTTTAATTAATTCTAAATTAAAAAAAAATTTGCACACTTTCTTATACATTGAACAATATTTACAAAAATGAGCAAAATTGAAGAGGTCGACTGTACGATTTTCTAAATTTGGCGAAAAATAGTAAACTTGGTGTAAAATTAAACGCCCATTAATAATTATAATTATTATATTCATAAATTAGAAAATCATCAAACACAGACTTCTTACAACGATTCCCTGATTATAAAACTATTTGCATTCCAATTTGCAAACAGTTACACGACTCCATTTTACATTGCCTTTTTTAGAGGAGTAAATATTTAAATATTAAAATTAAAAAAATAACTTTTAAATTTTTATATAAATTTATTAGTTCAAATTCTCTGATGGAGTATTTGGCCTTGGAAAAGAATATCAAGATAATTGTGGAAATGAAAATTGCATGTCAAAATTATCCATACAAATACTTGTCTTAATGATTGTGAAACCCATGCCCAAATTAGCAAAAGACATTATTCTACCGTAAAATAATTTTAAAAAATTATAATTATAACATAATATAATATATTACACAAATTAGTATCTTTTTGGGATTGTTGAAACATCGCCGATTCCCTTGGAACAAGAGTGTTGACGTATCTATCGAAAATACCTCCTATATTGAAAGAGAGTTTGAAAAACCGTCTCTAGGTCAATTTACTCTGCCAGAATACAATGAAAAAATCTTACTTTATGGATTTCTGATGGTGGATATTATAAATAAATAAATAAATATATAAATTATAATAGTTATTATAAAAAAATAATTTTTAAAATAGTTATTTGCCGCTTCTTTGCCAATTGGTCCTCTGATTGCGTTAATTATCATATTTGCAGATATAAAAGTAGACGGAAAGAGAATGATTTGGATGTTTAGACGGCCAATATCGAACATTGCCCAAGATATTGGTAATATAAATTATTATAAAATATATAATATGAAATTTAATTTATTTTTTTAAAAAGGAATGTGGTTTACAATCTTACAGTTTCTGAATATCGTGGGAGTTGTTTCTAACGCCTTTCTGATTGCTTATACTAGTTATTGGGGCTCGATACATTTAACTACCACTACAGAAAAGTTGGGATTTGTCATTATATTTGAGGTACTAAAAATAAATTTTTATTTTTTATGAAAATTATTTAAATATACGCTTTTTTAGCATGTCATATTCAGCATAAAATTTATAATTGCCACAATTATTCCGGATGAACCTAGAAATGTATCAATAGCAAAAAGACGAGTAAATTAAAATTTAAAAAAATTTGTTTTAAAATTTTTAGGACAAGTACCAAGCTATGAAAATCATGAATCGATTTGAGAGACGAAAATCAAGAATCTCTGTTACATAAGTACAACTTATTAAGTACTTGTGTTTACTTTTTAAGCTGCAAATTATGTATTTTGTACAATAAACACGTTAATTTTTGAAAAATTGGCTTCACTAACAAAAATTCTGAAAAAAAAGTTTAAAAAAACACAAATCAATTAATCGGAATCCCTGAGATAATTAGTCTACAAAATAAAATAAACTTGCATTTTGACAGTGTAAAATATTCTAATAAGTAGAGCCATTGCATTGATAAATTTTTTATCATTTCGTTTACTGTCTTTTGTGATATTTTGATTTGATTAGAATATTCTGATACAAATTTCATTTTTAAATTTTGAAAAATTTATTATTATTAAGTTTAACTATAATAATTACATAATAACTACATATATATATTTTTTGTAAAAATAAATTTAAGAGCAATTTAAAAGCAAGAGAATAAGTTTATTTTCAATGACACTAATAATAAGCTCATTAAAAAGTGAGTGCAAAAGTTGGCATAATTTATTCTTTTTAAAATTTTAAAATAAATTTTAAACCAATTTTTTCCAAACACTATCAATCAATTAATCAATTAATTGCAATTTTTTAATTATGATACAATATTTTTTACTTTCGTGCGTCCAAGATTGCCCACAAATTTAATTTTTCGATCATTTTTTGAAATATTTTGAACATGTTACTTTATTGGACGACATTTTAATTAACACTTAATTAAGTGTTTTTGAATAATAAATGAAAGTTTAAATTGAATAACTTTATTATACTTTTAAATTTTAAGATCGTCATAGTTTTTACCCAAAAAAATTGCAATTAATTTGTTATACCGCAATCAGTTATCTATTTTTCACATTCTACCAAATCAATTAATTGGACCAATTTAATTGCAATTAATTTTTCTGACCCCCTGATATTTATTTATATCTTATGCAAAATAAAGTTGCACAGATTAATAAAACAAAGTTTTCGTATTTTTAATAAAATCTCCTTGGATATTAAAAAAGCGTCATTAAACCAGTAAAAATACCTGATTATTAAATAAATGATGCTAAAACAGTGTAAAACAAATGGGATAAAAGCCTTGCAATGTTTTTTGGAAGAAAAGATCAAAAGAAACATTTCTAGTATAACAAATAATGATTGGATCAACATGGACAACTCTCTTATTGTTGAAATTTCCGAAAATGAAAATGAGAATGAAATTATAAAAACCCCACCTCTTCAAGACGAAATAAACATTAATCTCTTGTTAAAACTCAATAAGTTTTGTCATATTCAACGAGGTAAATCAGGTTACAATTACTCTAAAAGATGGCTCGACTACCTTATATCTCGATGTAGCAAGAATAAAATACATCAATTTCTGCAGATAATATTGGAAGATTTAAAAAGTTTAAAATTCGACAAAGAAGCTCCCAAAAACGACGGATCTATTCATTTTAGCTGGATCGTCAACAAATGTCTCGATTGTTTAGATTTTTCAGATGACATTTCTTCTTCTCTTCTCATAATGCTGGTGAAATTGTTGAGTGCGTCTAAAAATTCAAAAATGCTGCACATTTGTTTCAACGTGACAAGTTTTATAAACCAATCTAAAGGCTACCTTGTATCTCATCATCTTGTTGAAATGACGAAAGTGCTGATACTTTGGTTGAAAAACGTTGAAAATGTGCAAGTTTCGAATAAAATTTGTCAGTTTATCGTCAATTTTGGCTGTACCTGGGTTTACCATGTCAATTACTGTATTTCTTTGTTAAAGTCGAGCATTATCAATATTGAAAAGATGATGAAATTTGGACATTTAAGAGATGATTTTGAAAAGACTGTAAAGTACAATATGCTTATAATCTTGGCCGTTTCAAAAGCTTCATTGCATGTTCAAGTGATCGCGAATGGTCATGAAGTCGACTTTGCTTTTGTCGACATGACGGGTTCTCTAATGCATTTGATTATTGCAATGGTTCAAAACGGGTTTTTGATTGATTCTGAAATTTTTTCTTTGGCTCTAAACGTCTTGTCTGTTATGTCAGAACGTGGACATTTACAAACGGATTTCAATAATGATAATTTAAATTGTAATTTTTCAAACATGTGTTTCAATATCGCTCAATTGTCCAAATTTCTATTTTCAACAATTTTCAATCTTGATGGTAGAATGTGCCAGCAAGATGTTGTTTATGCTCTGATGAAATTTTTACAAGTTGTCGTTTTTTATTGGAATGAAAACGACCTGCAAGAAGTTTTTTCCGCCATTTCTTTCACGTTAAAATTGAAACTAAATCAGTCATTCTATATGGAATCATGTGCAATGACGAAAATTTATTTTTGCTTTTTTGATGTTGTAATGACAAACTATCCAGCAATTGACATGAATTCTTTTTGTGAGCTGAATTTATATTGGATATCGAGCTGTATATTGGACAGTATAACGAAAAGGAGAGAGTCCATTTTGCAAAATGCTACAATTTTTTCAAATTTGGAGAATTTTAACCAGTTTAAATTTGAAACATCATGTCATGATTGTGCATGTGAGTCAAAACAATCAATTTTTTCTCTCGTTCTCGCGATGCAGCATAAATTGGCCATGATGAATAGTGGTGAAATGGACAAATTTTTTAATTTTTATAGTTCAAAATTGAATTTAGGACTTTTATTTGACATTTACAACTTTTTCCCCGTTTTTGCAGATTCGATTGTAAATATTTTAGTTGAAAGTTTTCAACATCAATTGAACAATATAAATATTAATGAATGTGCTTGTTATTTTTCAGAAGAAGGGTTTTTGTGTAATATTTTGTCTCTTTTGTACGGAATTGGAGTTTATTCTTTATACAAAGAAAATAAATTTTTATCATTTTTGATGGCAATCTTTACAAAAATGAAAAAACTAACAAAAATGGACGAAAAATCGTGCAACAATATAACTTATTTTTTGAATTGTATCGGACAAATGTTAATATCAGTATATGAAAAGCATGTCGACAGTTTAAGTTTTTATAATACCTTGTGTTTATTTTTGAACATTTATGATTATTTTCAAGCATGTATCGAAGCAAAAATTTCACATTTTTTGGAGAAAAAAAATAAAAAAGGCCTCGAAAAACCTGCCACGTTTGCAACATTTTTAGTTGTGCAATTTACTCTAGATGGCTGTAGAATGAAAAAAACGCAAATATTGTCTCTATTGGCAAAATTCGACCATAAATTAATTTTTCAAATTTGCATTCATCTAAGAAAACAAGATGGAGATAAAAATTGGATTAATTTTAGCGAAAATGAATGTTTTTCCACAATTTTTTCAAAAATGATGAAATTTTCAAAAGAATCTGACGCAACTGGTGATGATTCGTTTAATTTTATTAAAAATTTCAAAGAAAATGTAAAGTTGTTTGTTTTGACTTTAGAATTTGATATCATGTCTATGCAAAATTACCCCAAATGTATGGATCGAATGGATAATTTTTCTGTCGCCTTTATGCATCATTTTGCAAGTCTCTTGGTGTCTATGAAATTTATGATTGAAGGAAATAATATTTATTCTTTTCTTCGATACTTTCAAAAATTTACCAAGCAATTTGAAGAAATTATAAATGGAGTCTTTTTCAATCACAAGTATTACAATAATGTCAATTTTCTACAAGGTCAAAATGTCGAAAATTTAAACAGAATCTTGTATTTTTTTGTGTCTTTGATTATAAACGTGGAGAAAGTTTACTACAATTGTAGTGATATAGAAGATGGTGTTGTAAATGACGATAACTCGTTTTTAAAAAATGCTGATGCTTTTTTCGGGTGGGTTCTTGTTGATGGTCCGAAAATTTGTCAAATTGCAATAGTTTGTTGTCAATATGAATGCAGTCTGTTTTTGGCATATCGTTTTTTTGATAATGAAATATTTAATGTTGATGCGGAAGTTAAGTCAGAATGTATTGAATATATGAGAGTGTTGTTGGTTTCTCTTTATGCTTTGGATGATGTGTTGGAATATAAAGGGTTTATGAAACTGTTTGGGGACAATTCGAGGCAATTGTTTGATGCTTTGTTTATTAATGATTTTGATACAATGGTGAGATTGTCAATTGTTTTATTTGAGGAGGATGAAGTGGAACAGGTACTATTAATTAATTTAATTATAATACATTATAATTTATTTAAAATATTAATTCTGGTCACTACAATTTAAAAAATGTTTTTTAATTTAAAATTTTTTTATTTTTATCATTACGAAATGATTAAATATTTTAGCCTATCGATATTATAACAGGAATTGACGCTCTCGACATGTGCTTCCAATGTTTAAACGTGAAATTTTCTTTTGACATTAATAAACTCAACAATGAAATGGATTACGTGACAGTTTTGCAAAATTTGTTGATAAACTCACAATACAAATATAGTCAAATTCTATCTGAATTTTTCAATTCTCAAAATAAAAGTTTAAATATTTGGGATGACGAACTACGATACAATGTTTTCGAATCTCAGGTAAAGAATTCTATTGATGAATCTACAGTAATGTCAAATTTAAGTAGTATCGCGTCATACGGTCATTTTGATTTGTCTTGTGATTTTTTTTCTCGTATCTTTGAAAATTTCGAAAATAAAAATTTAAAAAACATTGTATTACAAGATATTAACCGGGAAATTTCTTCAAATTACGTGGTCAATTATGGATCTCTGTCGAGTTTATTTGACGCTAAAGATGTACCTCAAAAACAAGTGTTTATAACTGAGCTATTTTCCCATTTTTACGAAAAAGAAACTGGTAATGAGGATAATAAATGTGATAATTTTACGTTGGAGAATATTGGGGCTATTGTTTTGTCTCTCGTGGATGATAAATTAACCAACTGCATGGAAAAATGGATAAATGTTGAAAATCATGATTTTAAATTAATATTTAATGATGAAATAAAGACAATTGAAGCTGGTAACATTTTGGAAAGTTATGTTGAAACTTTTGAATGTTGTCAGATTTTAGCTGGCTATTTTGCTAATTTGTATAAATTAGAAAATAAAAAATGTTATACGGACGTTTTACTTCGACATGTGACATTTTTGAATGATACGTGTCTAAAAATTGATGAAAAGGACGTAAAAATCACCAATAAAATTAATTTCATTGAAAATGTAGTATCCCTGACTTGTGTATTTCTGTCTAAACTTTATAATGATGAATTTAAACAGTCGAAAGATTATCTGTTAAAAAATGACAAAATTCCAAAAATTTGTGCTTTTCAAGATATTTTCCAACAAAATTGGAAAAAAAAAATGTATAAAGTTTTAAAAGAGGCGGATGAATATAATGTTAATGTATCACACGTGAACGTTTCAAAAATTACTGATTGGTCAACTATTTATTTAAAATTAGCAGAAAAGAACAAAATGAGCAACATTTCTATATTTCATTATGTAAACTGGTCATTTGATAATCTTGAAAAATGTTTTGATACTTTTTTTATAAATGTCGATTTTGGTAAGAAAATAAACACCTCAGAAAAGATTAAAATTGACCTTAAAAATTACATTTCGCACGTTATTAATGAAAAGGCACAATCTAATAAAGATTCATTAATTTATGAAAATTTTTTTTTATATTGCCGAGAAAATGAACCAACAATAAACGTTGAAAAAAGCAAGTCAAGTTTCAACCAATTGTTGATGAACGTGACCAATTTTTCAGAAACTTGTCTGAAATCGTGTATTCAGTTTTTATCATCTTTTTCTCCTTCTAATGTGAATAATGACGCCATCAAATATTACATAAACTCGACAATTTTGAAATTGTTGTTTATTATTGAAAATTACACTAGTTTATCTCTTCTCCAATATTTAAAAGACAATTTTTTGAAAATTCCGGAAAATTTCTGGATATTTTCGTCCCATCATCTCATTTCCACGTTAAAATTCTACAAAAAAAACTTAAACCCTTTCATTTCTCAAGAAGAAAAGAATATTTTAATTGACGTGTATTCAACCATAATCTACAATATTGCCACGTGTGATAAAAGTATAATTTTCAACTTTATATCAAATGTAGACGGAGAAGGAAAAGATTCTTCTACTTCTCATATGGTTGCTAATAAAATGGAGGTTCGTGCCAACATGTGGAATGTAGATTTAGAAAATGAACTGGAAAAAACTTTTAAAGAAGATTCGGATGATTTGGATGATAATGTTTTTAGCGAACGGGAAGAAGGTTCTGCTGAAAATTTGGAAATGAATTCATTGTATCAATTGATTTATAAAAAATTTCCAAATTGCGTGGGCCAAACGTTGCAGTTTATAGCTCAATTAAAAAAAATTGCCTTTTTGTCGGATGAATATGTCTTTGCATTACTCTTGAATGCTTTTTACTCACTCTACAAGATTTATAAGCATTTATTGGTCACTTTTAAAACTTTGAAACTAGCAAATGTTAAAGTCGAAAATTCAAGTTTAAACGTCCCTGAAAACAAGGCCAAAATGGATTTGAAAATGAAAGTTTTTTTTCATTTTCAGTCCGAGTCTATGAAACCTCTCATTTTGAAAATTAAAAAAGTTTTGGATTATATGCAAACTTCTAAAAAGTCTAGTTTATACGAAGCAGGATTTTATCGCCAATTTAATGGAGAAATTACAATTTTGTACGAAACTTTAAACAAAAATGTAGAATTTCTTCAATTTAAATACGTCATTGTCAATTTCAAAAGTCTAGTCTCTAGTGTTCAAAATTACATCCGTCAACGAATAAAAAATAACATTAAAATGTCACAAATTAACTCTCATTTGGCCAGTGTTGAAAACCTTCAAGTGGTAGTTCCAGGAGTAGATGTGGCATACAGTACTACTAAAAGCAGCCTTATTAATATTGTATCGGTACATTCTCAAGTAAAAACCTTGCCATCTAAAACTCGACCCAAAAAAATTGCATTTATAGGCTCTGATGGAAAAAAATATAATTTTTTAATTAAAGGTTTTGACGATTTAAGACTGGATGATCGCATTTTAAATGCTTTTAAATTAATAAACATGAAACTAGATTCCATGTGTACAAGTGGGAAAAAAATGAAGAAAATCAGAATCTATTCAGTATTTTCTCTGGGTGTTAATTGTGGTTTAATTTCATGGGTGGAAAATTCCACGAGTATAAACACAATTTATAACAAATGGCTAGCAAAGAATGAAAATGTGAAAAATTGTATATTTAAACAATTTATACAAAAAAAGAAGACAAAATCCAACATTTTGACAAGTAGAAATCAAGACGAAATTGCAAAAAAAAGTACAAAACTTGACATGTACCAACATTTCACGAAAATGCAAGATTCTGCAGTTTTATCGAGAGCAATGTCTATTCATTCCAACGACGCACGGTTATGGTGGCAATGCAGAAAAAGTTTCATATCTTCAATGGCCATGTTTACAAATATTTGTTACATTTTTGGAATAGGTGATAGACACCTCGAGAATATTATGTTGGACATAAACACTGGAGAATTAATTCACATTGATTTTAACATTTGTTTTGAAAAGGGTAAGCTTTTAAGAATACCAGAAACTGTTTTAACGAGACTTACTCCAAATTTCGTTCGAGCTCTAGGTCCTGCGGGAATTGTGGGCGTTTTTAAAAATGAAATGATTACGAGTTTGCAGGTTTTGCAGAGCATGGCTTGCGATATAAAAAATTATAATGTAATTTTTCGGAATGAAAGTCTATTGGATTGGAGCAACGAATTGAAAAAAAATGATGAAACTGAAATTTCGTATTGTTTGAATGAATTTGAAGGGAATGTAGATGGTAGAAGGAAGAATTTTATCAACGTTGAGTTTTCAGGACATATTTATAGTCTTTTTGATGAAATTGACAAGAAAATTGCACTTTTTAATAATGTAAGTGTTTTTATTTTTAAAAAAAATTTATTTTTTTATTTTTTGAAAAGAATATTATCGAAAATGTAAAGGAACTCTCGGCCGTTTGTTTGAAGGAATTGAAATGTTTGATTAATTGCGCACTTTTGTTCAAAGAGGTTTATTTATTCTTTAAAAAAAATAATTTTTTTATTTTATTATTTTTTAGTACAATAATGCTAAATATATCCAAATGAACCAATTAGATAAAGTAAAGTGTCAATTGGTAGAGTTAAAAAGAATGGATGAATGGAATGCAACGAGCAAGAATGTTTTGGATGACTTGACAAACATTTTTTCTGATTTTAAACACAATGTTTATAAATCATTTAAGGCATTAAACTGCACTCGTCGAATAAAAGTTTTGACATTGACAGGTAAATTTACAAAATTTTAAAAAAAAATTGTTAAAATTGTTAACATTAAGAATCTGATTCAATTGACGAAACTGACCGACTTTTGTCGAGGCTGAATATGAAATTGATGGGAAATATGGGTACTAAAATGAGTGTACAGCAGCAGGTAATTAATAAAGAAAAAATTAATTTGAAAGTTTTTTTTTAATTTATTTAATTTTTTTAGGTGTCTTACATTATTAAAAACTCCATGGACCAGGAAAAGTTATCACAAATGTATTATGGATTCACGCCTTGGTTTTAGACATTAATTTATATGCTTTTTTGCATTTTTTTGGGTTTTTGGAAAACTAATGGTTTAATTTAAAATTGGCTTAAAAAGTTGTGTCTTTTATCCAACAAGACGTTATGAAATTGAGGAAATTATAAATGGTACATAAATTTAAATTTGAAATTTAATTATGTCTTGCTTTGTTATAATAAATATTATTATAAATTATAATTATTATTTAAATTAAAAAGTCATATTTTATAGGTCTTGCTAAATCTGTCTAAAAATATTATTTACTTGATTAAATTTATTCTTTAAATTTATTCAGTGGCCCAATTTATAAAAATGATTAGATTATTCTGGCCATTGTCGAATAATTGAATAGAAAGAATTAATTATCTGTCTATTGAAATTTACTCTCTTGTCGACAATTTATCGAAAGTTTGTATATAATTGACAAATTGGGTTATTAATGCACCCAAAAGTAATCCCATTTAACATTATATTATTCTCACAACTTTAAATGCTATAAATATCTTGTAATATTTAACAGATATTTTATTAATTAGTAACTTAATTTTAATTTTAAAATTTTAAATCATGTCTGGGAAATTATCATTTATTAAATTATTGACAAAAGAGCCGCAGAATAGGACAATGTTTGATATCCTGAATCATTATAGATGGCTATGTTCCATTTCGGCGGATATTAAAAAATTAGACATGGAACACTACATATATCTGATTAAACATTGCGTAATGACTACCTCTGAACCAGGTGATGTGGTGATAAACCAAGGAGATTTAGCCGTATGGTAATTAATTTTAAAATATACAGTAGGTCAAGTCAATTTATTAAATTTTTTCGGCTATGGGGACAAAAATGTAAAATAAGAATTTTTGAAATTAAACTTTATTTATTTAATTTGAAGATATTTTTATTTACTTCTTTTAATTAAAAAACGTAATTTCATTTCTCTTAGGCTTATTTTGTTTTTAATTCTTCATAAAATATCATTAAAAACGAAATGAAAAAAAATTTAATGAAAAAAAAATTTATGAAAAAGATGTAATTTGCTTTTTAAATTTGATTCATTTATGTATCATTTTAAATATCAAAATACCATTCCTTTTAGCAACTTGGTTATCTATAATATATCTCAGAATTCGTTTACTCATAAAAAAAATTTATTTATAGTAATAAGATCATGATAAACACAATTCTGTGTCGTATGGGCCGCTTAATGGTCATTTTAAAAAAATGGTTATGGTCATATTTTTAGTGGTCAAGAAAACAGTTGTTCCAGGTCAATTTAAATAAATTTTTTTATGGTATTTTATTTTTTACACTATATTAGAGAATACAGGTAACATAAAAACGACAAAATTAATTTCTGTTGCCAAGTAAACACTATTATAGAATGTCCAAACTTTGAGCGATAATTCCTTGAAAACTAATAATTATTAAATTTTTTTACTTAGTACAAAAAAATCAGCGTAAAATTCCACATTGATTTTTACTTGTTACTAAACGTTTACTATAAAATATGCTTTGATGGCACACCCTATTGTAATTTGCTAAATTAATTTAATTCAATCATAAAATTTTTATTTAAAAAATATATTTTCAACCTTTTTGACCGGTCAAGAAATTTCTTCTAGTCAGTTATTTGACTTCTATATGGTGTCATTAAATTTTGGCTTAAAAAACTATCTCCGTTCTTTTTTAATCACAAAAAAAATTATTTTGTTAGATAATTTTAATTTATTAAAAAATGGCATAATATGGGGTCAAAAGTGCATGAACCCGCACCAATTAAAATATTCTAAAAATTTTTTAGAAACATATTTTACGACTAAATGAATTACTCTGAAAAATGCTATTAAGAATTTGAAAGGTATTAGTCGATATTTTAAAAAATATGACTGGTCAGTAAATGGTAACATTTTAAAACAACCAGAATTATAGTTTATAATGAGATTATCTAAAATTTTTTTGGGGTCGCTACCGAGCCACATACTAGGCGTCTATATAACACAAGATTTAGTAAATATGGTTGCCAAGATACAAAAATATTATCAATTTTATAAGCATACTTTTGGTGGAAAAAGTATGCGTATGATCACGTGGTCCGATTTTGAAATTTTTTTTTATTTTGACGTTTGAAGCACTGTACAAAAAATAGCGAAGAGCCGAGTTCAAACTCCCAAAAAATGAAAAATTGACTAGACCTAATATACAGTATTAAAAATTTTAAATTTCATGTTTCAAATATCTAGTTTTTACATTATGTTTGATGGCCAAGTAAAAGTTTATGTTAAAAAGGCTGAAAAAAAACAAAAAGCAGAAGTTAATGTAACCAATACATTGCAATTGAGTCAAGAAGAATTTGAAAAAACGTTTGGTTATCAAGTTGATACGTTGGGTACTTTTTTGTTTTTTTGTAATAGATTTTTTATAAAATTATATTAGAAACTGGTCAATCTTTCGGCGAATATGGCCTACATAGTGAAGTCAGCAGTTTTAGAAATGCTTCGATTGTTTCAGTGACTAGAACAATATTTATTGTCATCAACAAAATGACATATGAAAACACTTTTAGAGTTTTTATAATTTATATATTTATAAATTATTTTAAATTTATTTTTTTAGCTTACTAATAAAAGAAAACTTAGACAAGTAAAAGAGTTTATAAAAGGTTGCAAGTATTTCACAAATTGGAGTATTAGTCAAACAAGAGAGCTACTAATGAACTTGAAGCTCAAAAAGTATAATTATCTTGAATATGTTGCTAAACAGGGAGATGCATTTGAGCATTTTTATTTTATAAAGAGGTATTTTCAAATATTATTATACTAGTATAAATAATTAAATGTCAAAATGTCAACATTATACAATTTTGTATAATATTTTTTTTTAATTTTAGTGGAACCGCCTTGTTGTCCATTGTATCTCGTCAAAGCTTGCAGCAGTATGAGAATCTTTACAAACAGGTGGATGCTAATTATAATTTGGAAATTGAAAGGTTTTCTATTACTTTAAATTATGTTAATAGTTAATTAAGTATTAATACAAATAGTTGACGAAAAATGTGAATAAAATTTACATTTTAGTGACTAGATGTGTTTTGAAAAATTATACTTTTGTATCAGATTATCTATTATCGTGTTTTTGGCCCTAAAAAATACATATTTTTAATATTTCTATAAAAATTTATATTTTATATTTAAATATTAAAGTTTTTTAATGTTTGAACAGATCCCTAAAAAGTTTTACTTTTCTTTTAATTTATTTGATTAAAATTCCTTGATAATTAATAAAGCAAATTTAATAAATTTCTCTAGCTTGAAAAAACCAAAACTGACAAAATCTTTGAAATACATTGAACGAGAAAGAGAAATTCGAAACCGCTCAAAAAGCATAATAAACATTACAGGTGGAAATTGCATTGGAGATGTTGAATTTCTCTTAAACTTGCCTACACTAAATTCTTCAATCAAATGCACTTCCTCAGATGGTCTAATCCTCTATAGACTTAATAAAAGAGATTTCTATCGTATATGGTCCAATAACGTATTTCAATTATACCAATCACTCATAAAATTATCAAGACTTCAAATTGAACAACGAAATAAAAACTATCCAGACGTTTTGTTTTACAGCATGTGCCGAAAACTTTTTTCTCAAGAAAATTTAATAAAAGGGCGTTTTTTGAACCAAATTGTCATGTTGAGTCATAATCCTGAAGACGAACTTTCAAAAAAAAAGACTGAAAACAACCTTAAAAAAGTTTTACAATTTTCAAAAATTGATAATAATCTAAAACAGGACATTGGCACATTAATTCCAAATTTTGAATTGTATTCATGGAATCTTGACCAAGAAAATTGTAAAACGCAGAAAAGACAAAATCACCAAGACACGTCATTTCAAAATGCAAAATTACAACTTCCTCCAATTATGTCATCAACAGTTTCTGCAAAAAGCCTGTCCAAATGCCAACTGTTTCTCTTCCAAATTATCCAATATTTAAACAATACTGCTAATCTTTACAAATCTAACCAGAATCTCAATGACGCTTTTTTCTACAAGGAAGCCATGAAATTCAAAACATTAATAAGAAAATGTGATGCTCTCAAAAAGATTAAAAGCGTGAGAAGAACGTCCAAATCGCGATTACGACGTTTTAAAAATTCTAGTTTAAAAGAAGCAAAAAGTATCTTGTCGCTGAGAGCTGATATTGAAAATGTTATGCGTAATTATCTTACTCAAAAGAGGAATGAAACTATAGCTCATTATCGAGAAATTGAAAAAAATAGATGCAAATTGTTAGATATCAAGTTAAAAAAGAGAATTGAAACAGACAGGTTAAATTCAATAAAGAATAAAATTATGGGACAAGATGTAGTAAATAAATGGACAAACATTATAAGCAATTTTATGAAAAATCGTGTAGAACAGCAATTGTCAAAATATAAAATGAACAAGATTCTCGATAAAACAACAACGACTAAAGTTGACGTCTTTATAGGTTCTAACAAGAGTTTTAAAAATGTGGAAATTTTAAAAAATGTTAGAAAACAAAGTGCAGAAAAAACGAAACAGATTAGTATTGATTTGAAAAGATCAGCGTGCATTTCACAGACTGATGAAATTTGTAATTTAGCTTCGGAAATTTTGGCAGAAACAAATTTCCAATTGGAGCAAGCTAACAACATTGCAACAACCAAAAATACCAAAAAAACTCTTTTAGATTATATCCCACACAAGAAACAAAATTTACACCCCCATAAAGTCAATTTACAAGGATTTAATATGCCTGAAAAGGGTAGCGTAGCAGGTGATGGAAAGAGTAAACTTTCTAAAAAAAATTGTTCAAACAAAAAACTTTTGTGCGTAAAAAAGTTGAAAATTGACACTAGTATTAACGTTATTAGAAATTGGATTAATGAGATGGGTGTCATTGCATTGAATGACCCCATTTATAGAGACTGGGAATCTAGCGACGAAAAGTGTCGCTATTTGGAAAACAGGATTAAAAAATTTACCAAATTGAAAGAGATACGGGAGTTTAAAGCGACCCAATTGAATAAATCAAATAAACAAAATGTTGGTGTAGAAAAGGTTAAACAAGAATTTAAGCAAGAGGTTTTGGAAAAGGGAAGAGTTTACAGTCTTAAAACGTTTACTTGTGTTGATGACTCGTATGTTCAGCCTATTGTGGGAGCTTCCATTATAAAAAATGTAGTGCCTTGTTTGGCGAAGCACTGTAGTTATAATATTATGCATCACCAACATGTGAGACATTTTATTGTGCCAAAAGTTAATGAAATAAAAATGGAAAAACTTCAGAAATTGGCAAACTTGAGATTACAGCATGAGATGACTAGGACTAAAATGTATCTCAAGAGTGATTTAAAATAAAATGTATTGGTATTTTTATTAATTTTGGAATTTACTGATGTAATTTATTATTGCTTAAAAGTAAATTTTGTATTTTTTGTTCATTTTTATATTTATTAAAGTAATTTATCATTGTTTAAAAGAAAATTTTGTATTTTTTTTGTTCATTTTTGTATTTATTAAAGTAATTTATCATTGTTGTTTAAAATCTGAACAATAATTTATTTTAAAAACATTTTTTTGTAATACACTTTGAACCAGTCACGCAAAATAAACCATCATTCGTTTTTTCCATTTTATGAGATTTCTCTCTTTTTCTATAAATTTTTTTTAAATATAAAATATATATAATTTTTAAAATTACAGTTTTATAAGCGATTGTTTGATATAAATCTTTGATATTTGAGATTGTGATTCTTTCAGGTTTGTCCATATTTCGAATTTACTCTAAAAATTGATTATATTTTTAATATTTATAACCCAATTGTACTTTTAAAATATTTTACTTTTCTGAATGTAAATCCGTGATTTCCACAATTACTGTTTTCGCGTGATGTGTAAAAACAGACTTTACAGTAGTGAGTGTTTAAGCAGGAATTACATCTGTATAATTATAATAATTAATAAGTAATTAATTTTAAATTTAATGTTTACTTGTAAATGGTCCCTACGACCGGTTTGATATCACACACACAACACTGATATAATTTATGAACATTATTCTTCCCTTTGAACGTAAAAGTGGAGGAACTTGATGTTATTGGTTTAATTTTCCCAAACCCGTGTCTACAAATGGGACAAGTTGTCTCAGTTTCTCCTCTCAATTTTTGATGTTTTGCCCAAATTTGCATGCATTTTAAGTGAATCTGTTGACCACATCCTTTGCTACAATAAGTCATAATCATTTTAGACTCTCGTATATTTTCTTGGCAGATGGGACAAGGATCGTCCAAGTCTACCTGTCTTATTTTTTCGTTTAATTTATCTTTTTCAGAATCGAGGTAGTTTTTATGGGCGTTTTTAGTAGATTGTTTTCCGGATAACAAATTTTGAATCTGACAGTCCAGAAGGCCACTTTTCCAGCACACTGCAGTGTTAATTTTAAAATGGAAAATTTATAAAATTATTTTTTTATTTTTAAACATTTTTAAAATTACTTTCGTTGTTTCTGTCAAGGTTGAATTTTTTCAATAAAATCCAACAAATGTGAACACAGTTTAGTTTTTTTGATTTAAAAAAACTGCAAGAACATTGATGAATATTTCCTATTGAAACCTAACAAAGTAAAAATAAATTATTAATTATTTTAATAATTTTACCTTGTAATTTTCATTATCAGAATCCGTGGCTACTCTAAATTGAGTTGGTCCATATGTTCTGATAATAAAAAGTGAACATGTTTCCGTTTCAAGTATATTTCTTTCTACTTCAAAAGGACATTCGTTGATGTTTTTGATAGTTTGCGTCATAAAAATTTAATAAACATTATAATAATGTCTTTCTAACTGGAAATTTTAATTATTTACAATAATATAATATTTAGAGTTGATAAGATACAAATAATTTAAAAAATATCACACGTTATAATAGAGAATATTATAATCTGAATATATAATAAAATAAATATATTTATTTTTATTTTTAAAATCAAATTTATTAACATATTTTTCCGTGAAATAAGCGTTTTAAATTTCCGTTGGGCCTTGCAACTTTTCAGTTTACTGTAGTACACTCATTTCTATTTTTTAGATGAGTATAAACGAGTCTTGCATCCGACGTGTTTAGTTTTTTACTAATATCATTCACTTCATTATAAGACGTGTTGTAATTACTAATGTACCCGTCAGAATTGAACATTTCTTGTTTTTCTGCAATGACATTTTCTGGCTTGAATGCCAACGTACGGCCAATTATTTTTTTAGGGTAATCTCTTTTTGTTGTTGTTTGATAATTTGCTTTCATTTTTGTGTCAAATTTGATAAGATTTTCGTCACGTTTTGATTCATATGTGTCGTAATGCAAGGGTCTGGGTTTTGTGTCCCAGGATTTGAAAAAATGTTGATTACTAGTTTGGAATTGAATGGGTGGTAATTTTGTTTCAATACTGCCACTTTCACTGTAGTTTGGTTTTTTATTTTCATTGAGGGATTTGATGTTGTCGTATTTAACATAATTAGCCTAGGTAAAATATAAAAAATGGATATTATATTATGGATTTATATTATGTATACTTTATTGGTTGTAGTTCCAGTGTCATAAGGGAGATTGTTGTTATATTCATCGACATTGGCTTTAACGAGTTTAATAAGGTAATTTTTGGAGGCTAGCGATTTAAATTGTTTGATTTGTTCAGTTTCATAATTGACACTAATATTGTAAAATTTTTTAATAAATTTTTTAATAAAAAGTCTTAATTTCAAAAAATAAATTATCAAATGTGTTTACAATTGAAAATGTTTCAATCAAAAATCTAAATTTCACGAAATAAAATATCTAATGTGTTTATAATGGAAAATGTTTTAATAAAAAGTATACATTTCACAAAATAAATTATCAAATGTGCTTAAAATTGAAAATGTTTGAATAAAAAGTCTAAATTTAACGAAATAAACAATCATAATACCTATCATTATCATTCTTCAAATTTATCGATGTTTTTGGTGGCTTAATCGCCATTTGACGAGAATTTTGAATACACTGCTGTAAATCTGGATAATCATTCATTGTCTGACTTATCCCCATCAAACCCACTTTATGCCTAACCTTTTGTGACTCTAAATTTGCATGTTTCTTTATAATAACCACAGCATCCTCTTTATTCAATCTGTCATAATGCTTATAGCTATTCTTAGTCGTTGTTTCAAATTCAAACCCTCCTTCCAATTGTATATTCCTGGAAGCCGGTCTGATTGGTTCAACTTTAGAATATTTTTTTTCCATGTAATGATTCTGAGTAGTTGATTCTAAAATTTTATTTTTCCCGTTCAACTTATCTGGATAAATGACATTCATTGCTACTGAAGGTAATTCGTAAAAGGCGTCTGTTTTATCAAAGTTTCCATTCTCTGTCCAGTTTCGAAAAGCTTGTGTGGCTGTAGTTTCTCCTTTAAATTTTAAATTTGAGACTAAATTAGTGTCGATTGAGTGAGATGATTTAGGCAGTGTGAAATTTAAATTTTTATCTAGTTTTAAATTGTTTAGATTAATTTTTTTAAAGTCTTTTTCGTAATTTGTACAGTGATCAAATTTTTCTGTAGATGCTTCAAACGTATTTTTCTAATAAAAATTGAAAATTTTAAAATAATACTGATATTTTTTCATTACAACCACAAATGGATAAACTTTTTCGAGTTTATGAAATTTCGAAGGAAATTCTTTTTGATTGCTCGTTTCAAACACACGCTGATATTTGTTTTTGAATTTTTCAGATTCCAAAATTCTCAAAGATTGTAATGCTTGGGTTCCATCCATGTTTAATCGTTTTTTACTCCTGGGTCGGTAATTTACGTCAAACTTGTTTGCATAAACTTTGTGGTATTCCGTCTCTCCAAATTGTTTCGATTTTTTAGGCCATTTCTGAGATTCTGTTCCGTCGTTTTTCTTTCGCACAATTACATGTTTGTTTTTTATCTTATCGTATATTTTTGGAAACGTCCTTTTCCAAGCTGGGTTTTGAATCATCAACTTTTTCAACTCGAGATAATCGACGGATGTTTTGTTTTTAGACATTTTATTCTTTATTATTATTATTATTTAAAGATATACTTATTATTAATAATAATATAGATATTAAAATAATATTATGTTGTCGCTTTTCTAAAAAGTTATCCAACCTTTTTGATCTTTTTGATGTTTAACCGTTTGAATTCACTTGAAAATTGAAACAATATTCTTTATTGTGTTGAAGTTTTGATATTATAATTATTTATAAATAATATGAATAATAATAATTATTATTATTATTCACTTGCAGGTTGCAAATTGCATTACTTTTGTGATTCAATTTTAAAATTAAGATTTTATATTATAAAAGATTGTATTAATAATTTTGAAGAATTCCT
Organism: Coelogynopora nodosa; assembly: GCA_034780555.1. Classification (NCBI taxonomy): domain Eukaryota; kingdom Metazoa; phylum Platyhelminthes; order Proseriata; family Coelogynoporidae; genus Coelogynopora; species Coelogynopora nodosa. Next base: position 28,798 of record JAUZND010036669.1, read on the forward strand.
TTTCCTTGTGTGATCTAGATAATGTGGACAATCGAAAAAAATTTAAATTATAAATAAATTACACAAAAGAGATTGTGTGGTTTGTTATTGTTTTCGTATTAGACATGGTTGAGAAAAAATATTATTTATGTCAATTGGGGCCAGAATAAGAATTGATATTCATGTTTTGTGGACACTGAGTGACTAAAATTTAATGTTGGAATTTGAATTGTTTGATTTTAATATGTAACATTTGTAACATATATAATATTTTATTTATTTTAGTTTTTTTTAATCTTTTTGATTATTTTTTTCATGAAATTTAGGCTTTTTATTCAAATATTTTCAATTTTAAACATATTTGATCAATTATTTCGTGAAATTTATGCTTTTTATTTAAACATTTTCAATTTTAAACACATTTACTATTTATTTCGTGAAATTTATACTTTTTATTCAAACATTTTCAATTTTAAACACATTTACTATTTAATTTCGTGAATTTTATACTTTTTATTCAAACATTTTCAATTTTAAACACATTTACTATTTAATTTCGTGAAATTTATACTTTTTATTCAAACATTTTCAATTTAAAACACATTTTACTATATATTTCGTGAAATTTAATAAAAAGTTTTTAGTAATGTATAGCAACACATTACCTAACATCATAAACTAATGTTCATATTGATATACGATAATGCAATTTATAAATTGATGATTATTCAAATTTAATCCCACGATCTTACTTTTTTATACAAAAAATTTTCAAATTTTTCCGCCATAGTTACAAAATTAACTAAAAAATAAAGTTATTTTACTATATTCACTTAAATTGTAAGATAATTTATTTTCTTGAAAAATTTGAACCCAATGGGAGATAGATACAACATTCACAATCAATTGGAACATCTGCAGTCCAAATATGTGGGTAAAATTAATTTTATATGCGATTTATTATCTAGTTTTAAAATATATTTAGGAACTGGTCATTCTGATCTCATCACATGGGAATGGTTAACAAATCATCACCGAGACAGCATTTCATCCTACATTGGACATTACGATATATTAAACTCCTTATCAATTGTTGAAAATGAACCTAAAGAACGTGTAAGATTCACTCTCTTAAAAAAGATGATACAACCTTGCGGTCCACCTCCCACAAGAATAGAATTCGACTAATATTTTAACAATTTTAAAATTAAAATGTAATTTTTCCTTTATATTTTATTAAATTATTTTTTTACTCATGGCAAATCTATTGTTTGAAATTCAAACTTTGGACGTGCATATTTTTTTTGAAAATTTCTCCTAAAATTTAGTCCCGTTATATTATAATTATAATATTTGATTATAAATTTTTAGTTTTATAACTTTCTGGCGTAAATATTGTTTATTTTGCATGGTATTATTTCACAGCGTTGGATCTTGGATATAATTATTATATTGTATCCATTTGTTGACGAAATTAGATTTCCAATAATTTTAATCATGTCGGTCATGTCTTCTCTTAATCTACCTCCTGTAAACAACAACGATCATCTTAGTTTACAGGAAATTCGTAGTTCTCACGAAGCGAGAGAAGCGGTAAAAAAATAATTTTCTAAAAAATCTTTATAAAATCTTTTAGGCTGGTGAAAAGATAAATTACAGAAAAGTCAATCTTTTAAATTTAATCTATCATTATCTGAAAAACGAAGGATATGCAAATACCACGAAATCTCTCGTAGCAGAATCTAAAGTGGATTTTAACATGTATCATATTTGTGACAATATCGATTTAGACACTGTCATAATTGACTACATGACTTTTTACAGAGTTAAATTTGGTAAAGAACCAAATTTTGTAAAAAAGGTATCTTCAAGCAGCATTAGAAACAATTTACAAACAAAAAATTACAATAACGACCAAGATGTAAGAAAAAGAATTAAAAAACCAATAAAGCCTAAAAAGACAAAAATAAAAATACAAGATGATAAATTAAAAAGTATCAGAACGGATGGAATGAGCTTACGAGCTTCAGCAAATGTCAATTATAACAATTGTGAACAATCAAGCGAAGATAACAATAACAGACAAAGTGAGGATGCAAATTGTAACATTTTAAAAGCTGGTAACGTCTTTGAAGGTCAGACGGAGGAATGGAAGGATTTAGCCAGAATAATATCAAAAGTAGATTCTTATTTTAAATTTAAAAAATTAAAAATTAAAAATTAAAACATTTTTTTAAATATTAAAAGGACATTTATCTCCATAACCCTAAAATATCATGGGATTCAATAATTGGATTATCTGATGCAAAAAGAGCTATAAAAGAGTCAGTCATATATCCAATAAAGGTAATTAATTTATTTTTTTAATTTAATTTAATTTATGAGTTATGAAATTTTTATATTACAAAGCAAAATTTTTTTCATAGTACCCTCAACTATTTACTGGGATTCTATCTCCATGGAAAGCTCTTCTTTTTTATGGTCCTCCTGGAACGGGTAAGACAATGCTTGCTAAAGCTGTGGCTACCGAGTGCAAAACTACGTTTTTCAACATTTCAGCGTCCACTTTAATAAGTAAATGGAGGGGCGATTCGGAAAAATTGATCAGAGTTTTGTTTGACGTACGGCAATAATTATAATTATTAATAAAACTTGTTATATTATTAAAATTATTAAAATTAAAAACATTTCAAGTTGGCTAGGCATTACTCACCTTCAACGATATTTATAGACGAACTGGACGCGTTAATGTGCCAGAGGGGTTCTACTAGTTGGTAATAATATTATTATAAATTTAAATTTAAAATTAAAAAAAAATTATAGTGAGCATGAAGGCAGTAAAAGAATGAAAACTGAATTACTAATACAATTGGACGGCATCTCTAAAACTGATGATTTGGTGTTTCTGGTTGCTGCTTCGAATTTACCTTGGTTTAAATTTAATTTTAATTAATTAAAATATAATTTTATTTGTTTTTATTAAAAATTTTAATCTTTTTAAAGGGAATTGGATCAAGCAATGTTGAGGAGGTTTGAAAAAAGGATAATGGTGGATTTACCCACGGAAGATGGTCGAAAACAAATGTTTGAGAAGTTTTTACCGATTAAGACAATCAGTAGTGTGAAATCTGGATCAGCAAATTGGATTTCAAGTGATTTGGACTATGATTCTTTAGCCAAGGTAAAAATTTGTAAAATTCACAAAAATATCACTTTATAAAAGGAAAAATTGTTTAAAAAAACAACACGATATATAATAAAAATTATTACTAATATTGAATTTGATCAAAAAATGACGTTTATGACTTATAAAATATCATCTAATGATATACTATTTTTTTATTTTGAATTTACAACTTTTAAGATTTTAAAAATTCTTAAATTAACAGGTTCAAATATTTAAATATATTTTTTTAAGGAAACTCAAGGTTATTCTGGATCCGACATTTACCTGGTTTGTAAAGAAGCCGCAATCCGGCCAATAAGAAAAATATTCAGCGCATTAGAAACACCCTCTATTACAGGAAATTTAAAACAAATGATAATGCCCGTGTTTACTCAAGACGTGTTAGAGGCCATAAAACACATTAAACCGACCGCTTTGAAGTTTCGTACAAAATACGACAATTGGATGCGTGATTACGAATGTTTGTAAAATTAGTAAAAATTAAAAATAAGAAATTTTCTGCAGGTATTTTTGTATTTACGACACGTATTTTATTTTATCACTAACAATATACTCTATTTATAACTATTGATTGTTATTATCATTATTATTATTTGACGGGAGTTTAAACTTGCTTGCGCCAGATTCTTGTTGTTCGAAAAATTCCTTTACATGTCCCACTACTTTATTCTCTCCTCCATCGCGCATCAAGTAGTGATCGAGCCATTGACTAACATATTCAATTTCGTCCTCGCTCAAGTCGGATATTATAGGATAAGGTGCTCTTCCACTGTCATCATTGTCATCTAAACCGATTCCGTGATATTGATAAAGGGCACGTGTGGTAATATCTCGTCCTTTGTGTGATTTGAAAAGGGATGATGTGCTTATGACGTAACCGAGACATGAAACCCACGTTTCTTGGTCATCTGATCCGTCGTGTTTGGAAATTTCGTCCACAGTCATGGGTCTAGAAAAGTTTTTAAAAATGCAGTGTAAATTAAAGATAAGTAAAAAAATTATTTACTAATAATTTATTAATTAATTAATTTATTAATAATAATTAATTAAGTAATTACGGATATTGGTTTAGTCCCTTTAAAGATTTTCTGACAGCAAGAACATTTTCTGATGTTTTAAAAGTGTTCATTTTTTTGAGTTGTTCAATGTAAGCTTCGGAAAGCATTGCCTTTTCAGCTCCTTTAATGACTAGATTTAGATATCTCGCTGAAGGACATATTGAGTCATCAGTCTTTACATCTGGTTTTAGAGCAAATGTAAAGCCTTTGAATTTATTTCCTTCACAATCTTGCAAAACTACAGCCTCTTTATTGTATCCAGATTCTGTTCTGTCCAATTCTGCCATGGACTGTACAGTCATACAAAAAGCGACACCCTCCACTACATCAGACTCTTCTATTGATTCAATTATTATTTTTAATCTTAATATTTTTTTATTTAAATTTTTTTTACCTCCTTTTTGAATACAAGCGTAAGCCGGTTCAACATTGTCAATTCCAATCAAGGAAAAACTCAACTTCCAGCCGAGTAATTTAGCAGGTTTGTGCTCAATCAATTGGACGTGCTTTTTAGTCTGTATTGCTTCAATATCCATATTACTTCCATATCCAAACGACCAACAAATGTCCCTTTTTCCAGATCTAGATTTACCCGATCGTTTTCGTGAAGCAGACATTTTTTTTAAAATTTTTAAATTTTGAAAAATGAACAATTTTAACTAGCTAGCGAGAAACAAGTTGACTCGAATAAAAATTTTCAGAAATGCTCTCCTTTCCTACCCAACTATTAATATATTACAATAATTTAGATTCAATAATAACAAAACCAAATGAATAAAAATCGATAAAACATTTTACATTATTACAATAGTATGACAGTACGCTCTCAAAGCCTTTGAAAAGATTTTAGAAAGCTTTTGAAAATATTAGCGTCACCTATCGAGTATTGTAACATATTGAGCTTATATAAATGTTTTGTAGGTTGTTAAATGGGGTTTTTGAACCAAAATTTGTACCAATCATTACATATTGTTGTAAAATACAAAGCCATTTATTTAAAATTATAATTTTATAATAAAAAGACTTTTTTAAAAATTTTATAACCTTATTTATAATTATTTTTATGATTTATTTTTTATTTTTTATTTTTTATTTTTTATTTTAAATATTTATAAATAAAATTTAATTAATTATAATTATAATTGTGCATTTCTGGCTGGTATTTTTGTCTCAAGGTTTCTTCCTGAAAAATTTTTATTAACATAAATTTATAAAAATAATATTTTTATTTCTTACCATTAGCAACATTATGTTCTGTTCAATGGCCTTTATCCTATAATCAAACTGACATTGCTGGTTATTGAGGGCTACTACAATTTCATAGACATTTTGTTGAGTCTAAAAATTAAAACTGCAATAATAATAAATAAATAATAGTTGCCATAATTGAAAATTATTATTTTTAATTTTAATTTTAAACCTGTATGAACGAGAAGGGAGAAACTGATATGTATGTCTCAAACTGAGAATCATGATTCAGCAGCGTAAAGGGCTAGGATACAGAAAGTTAGCAAATTAAAGCAATAAATTATTGAATAATGCAAAAAAAGTGTAAAAAACATTTACTTAAAATTCATTATAAAAAAATTTTTTTTGTGGATTATATAATAGATTTTTAAAATTTCAGCATTATATCAGCATCTCCCTAAATGTGTTAATTTAAATTTTAAAAAATTTAATAATTAATTTTTTTTATTGATTATAAAATTAATAAATATAATTTTACCTTTGCAATGTCTGAAAAGGTATTAATTTGGTCCGTCAATTTACGTTGTTTTATTTTTAGTTTTCTCATTCTAAAAATGACGTGATTGTAAATTTTTTGTCATTTAATTTTTATACTTGTTTATTGCTGCCAAAAACTTTCTTTGGTGTCTGCGGATTTTAAAAATATTAATGTCTGGGACTAGCTTTGTGTATTTGTAGAGCAACCACGTTTCTCTTAAAACATTGGCAGCAGTATTTCTCAACTAAAAATATTTTTTATAAAAGTAATAATCCATAATTTAAATTTTAAATTTTAAAATAATTTACGGCTTTGTTAAGTTGATTATCCAGCATAAAATTGTGCACGTGTTTTTCTGAGCGGGATAATTCCAATTTTCTAGCAGCTACTGCTACGACAAGTGCAGTACACGATGCTCCCTTATTTTTCAATTGAAATTATTTTTTATATAATTTTTAACATCAAACTTACCATCACTCCTGCCAGAATGGAAATGACACGGCCACAATATCTAAAATTAATTATTTTAATTTAATTTTTAATTTTTTCAAAAAAAAATTCATTTTTCTTACGTGTGAGGGTAAGTATCTCCATAACCAACAGACTGAAAATTATATTTATTTATTATATATAAAAAGGGTTTCAATTAAATTATTATTTAATATTATTTAATATTAATTACCAAAAATGTGATTGCAATAAACCAAAAAGCATTTAAGATGCTGTAATTTGAATCTGCCGTTTTTGTGCTTAAAATAATTTTACATAAATGATTATTATTATAAATAAATTTATAATTAATTATTTTAAAAACCATTCACATAAACGAAAGGTCCAACTTCCAACCAACCAAAAAGAAAAAACAAAGGAAAATAAAATAGTTGCCGGACAAATTGTCATAAGAGTCTTTAAAATAAATCTAGTGTTGTAGTTGATTTTATTAATGGCCCCAATACTTCGGGAAGATGCGTCGGTAAATAGACGTGAATGAAGCATGAGAAACCTGAAAACGAGATATAAGCGCAAAAACATTGCTATCGATAATATTGCATCTATAGTGGAAAGGGTTGTTGTTTTGGAATATATGGGCGGAGTATGAAGGGAACAGGTTATTATTTCCAGCAAAACATTTCTAATTCGGTACCAATCCATACAAATGTACCAATCTTCAATGTCATTGTCAATAAGGAATATCTGAAAAACGTTAAAATTAAAAATTTAATTAATTATTAACGTACTTTTTTAAAATTTACTAATTTAAAAATTGGAAGGGTAAATTTCTTAGTTAATTAATTATGCTCGTTATGGTTAAATTTTAAATTAAGTGATTCTGCATCAATTCTGTATCATTTTGTAAGTAAATAAACCCTTATAACGTTTGAACAAGCTCATAAGTTATGAGTCATAACATAACGCTGATTATCATAGTGTGCTTCGTTTTTCATCAGATCTAGTTTTTCATTTTTTTATTGGTTAGTTTTAAATTTGACCCCTTCCAATTTTAAATATTTGTGTTGTCTTAAATAAAAAATTCAAAGATCTAGCCACCTTTTAAAATTCATTTTTATTGCATTTTGAAGCTTCTACATATTTTTTTAAAATTTACCTCAATAAACTGTTCATCACTGTAAATTCTAAAATAACTATTTTACTCTCCTAAATTTTTGATATGATGTTTAAAATTATACAAAAAATGTTAGCCAATTATTTAATCTATATTTGAAGTTACAGTTTTTTTGTTAATTAGTGGTTAATAAATAAAAATAATATAATTATTTTGTATAATTAATTTTTTGATTTGTGCATTTTGGAGAATTAAAAACCTTGTCGAGTGAAAATGTATTTTCTGAAAAAATATGCCATATCTACTAAATATTGTGATTTTTTAAAGATATAATATTATATTGTAGAATCTAAAAAGGTCGAGTTACAAATTTGTTAAAAATTTGTTGTTTAGACGTGGAATTAATTAGTAATTATTAATTACCAAACTTGTATTTTTTTAAAATAATTATAATAATAATTAATCTTAAAAACCTTTATTTGAATCCAATGATAAATACCAACAAACATAATCAAAACTCCAGTGCTCACAGATATCAGCCATCTTAAAGTAACACTGATAACAGAATTCTAAATAAATATTTGAAAAATAAATATTTATTATATATTATTATTATTACATGATTAAAAATCCCTGCCAAAACTAATTCACTATTTAATATCATCATTAATAATCCCATCATGGCAACAAAAAGAGCCTTTGTAACAAACCTTTTTTGTTTTTCAAATAAATTTTTCTTTTTACCTAATCTAAACCCTTGCATACACGTTTTCGGTTTATCATATTCCTTATTTTTAACATTTTTCAACATGGCTGATTTTCGTCTCATTTTACCACTTGAATCACTAACATTACAACTCGTATCAATTGTTTTGTTGAACGTTTTAGTATTATACAAATTTTTTTTCAATTTATAATGTTGACCCAGTTGGTTGGGTTCAGAAAAACGATAACAATTTTTTGCAAATTTTGCACCATCACACAAATTTGGTTCATTAATATAATTTGTCGATATTGAATAATTTCCGCCAGTTTTCGATGCGCTCGTGGATGATATAAAATGAGGGGTTGCAAAGTTTATTCTAGACGTTCTTCCAGAATTATTTTTTGATGATGCATTGGATAATTGTTCAAATTGTTTTACATATTCACTTTCAAAGCTATCTTGAGTATATTTTCTAGTGTTGAAGTTTATAAGACATTCGTTGCATTTATCATATTTATTGAGTTGATTTTTTTCATTTAGTTTTATTGTCGAGATGGTGGAGCCTTTTATATCACTTGCAAAAGAGTTTGCAACTTGTTTGGATCGACATAGTTTGTAATTTTTCTTGGTTCTTTTAAGGCTTTTGAGGTGTTTAATGTGAAGAACAGAACTAGATGGATGGCTGTTGCCTCCCATTAGTGTGTAACTAATGTCTGCAAATGAAAAACGATCCTTTTTACTGTTTAGTTTACGAACACTGCAAAGTGTGTTTTCGTTCAATTTTGTATGGTAGAATGTAGATTTTGTTACGGCGAGGTAAGTATTATGATAGAGTTTTTGTTTGTACTGTGCTGATTAAAATTTTTCGTTCAAATAAATTTCACATTAAAGAAAATAATAGCGACAAGAAAATTCTGGGTGGGGTTGATCAATGATCAAATATGATGGGTTCAAAGTTTTTACCCACAACCCGTAAATTTCAAAAAACTCGTACGGGTTTGAACCCAGCAAATGTGCTTATAATTGAAAATGTTTGAATAAAAAGTATAAATTTCACTAAATAAATGATCAAATGTGTTTAAAATTGAAAACGTTTAAATAAAAAGTCTTAATTTCACAAAATAAGCCATTAAATATAGTTAGATATTATTTTAAATAATTTTAAAAAATTTATATTCAAAATACCTTTATAGGACGTTACATTTGGAGCAGAAACGGCATGATCCAAAACTTTACTTTTTTGTGCATTACTTCTTACATTAGAAGCTTCAACAAAATCTAACAATTGAGATTCGCTCGTCAGTTTTCTATCAAAGCCATCCTGCCTCATGTAAGTTTTTTGATTATTCATTGTATATTTTTATCATTCATATTGTGAATTGATAATATAATTTTATATACATATCGAAAATAATCTCATTAATTGTGAATAACTAAAATTATCTCAGACAAACTTTTTATAAAGCCACATTATTATCAATTCGGACAAGAGTAACAAAACAAAACATACAAGTATAAAATTAATTCAGAGCCTAGAACTTTTTATTTACGGGCATAATTCTCTAATTTTATTATGGACAAACATTCATTAAACAGATGCGATTGATTAGAATATTTTTTACAAGTCCATATCGATTTTATTAATATACTGTAGCTTTTTGCAAATTCAATTTATTGGATTTGGTGCAATTAAGATATTTAATGAATATATATGTATACATGTCGACCTAACGCCGTTGAGTCTTCCCAGCTTTACGTTTACCTGAGAATAAATGCTTAGGGCGTTTAGTATATATGTGTCTGTCTCCTTCTCCCTTTCTAGCGTCTTTATTTCGTTTTTCTTGTGATTTATAACGGACGTTAATAGCTTCTTGTAGCATCTATAAATATTTGATATATATCGTACCCATAAATAATAAAATATTCCTGGCTGGTAATTACAGTATCATCACGAAGTCCTTCTAAGTCGTGAGCAGGAGTTTGCATGGCTTCACTATATTCCTTGTCTATTTTCATATTTTTGAACATTATTTCTCGAGCCATACTTCTAGATCTTGATTTGCTTCTTAGTTTTTGCAAATTATTCTAAAAAATACAAGTTTTACAATTACTGATTAATGATATTAAATTAACAAAATATTACATCTCCAGACTTGTCAACAAACACTCCTAAATCAGCCAATTCTGACTGCATTTTATCAAGTTTGAAAGTGGTCGCTGTACGAGGCAAACGAGGCTTTTGAACCTTGTTTTTCATCGATGATTCCTTCATTCGTATTATACGTCGTTGTCGGATTCTAAATAAAATTGTTATAAAAAAATGTACATTCAATACTTTTTAGCCAATTTTGAAACATCAATATCACCGTCGCAGTTTTCAACTGTGACGTTGTAGAAATTGGAAACATTTCGTTTCGTTTCTTCAATTTTTATTCTTTTAAGGTTCTAAAAAATCATATATATATATTATATAAAGATCCATTTGTATAAAAAAAACAAAACATTTTACCTCCATTATACCAACATCCATAAAATCAATTATATTTTTTCCATTATAAATTTCTGGAACCACGTCATATTTCTCGTCATCATTTTTCAAAATGTATCTCTCTATAATATATAATTTTTAAAATGTAGATTAAATATATTTTAAAAAATAATGTTACTATTAAAATCGAGAATATAATCTCGGCCTTCTTCAATTTCTACGTCTCTCTCCTATTAAAGATATTAATTGATATAATAAATAATTAAATAAACAGTTTTTTTTTAAATACCAATTTCTCAATTCTCTCCGTTTTCATTCCATCTTCATCTTCAATACATGCCGGTATTATTGGAACTCGCTGTGACATAAAAAATAATTTAATTTAATTTAATTTAATTTAATTTTAAAAAAAAATTTAACTTACATCTTCATTTACAATCAACGGTTTCGTAACATTAAGTTGATCCATCGTCTTGCTAGCATCATGCTTGTTTAACTTTTCGTCAACACGTTTTGTAAGAAGCATGTCACATATCGAAGATTTAACTTGTTCGATGCCAATTTCATTAAGAGTCGACATTTCCATAAGTAAATTGCCGTCATTTTTTAAATCTGTTAAAATTTTCTAAAATAAAAATGTATAAAATTATTGTAAAATAATGATACTTGCGCTTCGGCGTCAATCTCATTGAGGTCCTTCAAATCAACCTTGTTCAAAGCAATCAAAATGGGTTTATCGTGGAACAAAGGTTTTATATTGTTGAACAATTCAACCTGACTAGTCAAAGATTGTCCACAAGATTCAGAAATGTCCATCACATATACAATACCTGCTTTCAAATGCGCCAAAGCAGTCACAGCCTGCATTTCTATCGTATTTCGTTCTTCCAATTCATGATCCAATATTCCGGGTGTGTCGATTATTTGCCATCGTAAATAACGATAATCTGTATGGCCAACGTATAGAGACTTCGTAGTAAAAGCGTACGGTTGAACTTCCACATCTGCGCGAGTAATCTAAAAAAATTAATAAAGATTGTTTTAAAAAAATAACGTAAAAAATAATGTAACAATGATTAGTATTTATAAATATTTATATTAGATGAAAAAATGTGAAAATGTGAAAATGTGAAAATTCCATGAAAAATATCTGGAAAAAATGATTTTCGTGAAAATGAAAAGTTTGGAAAAGTTATAATAAAAAAAGCACCTTATTAATAAAACTCGACTTTCCAACATTTGGAAATCCACATAATATAATGGTTCTAGCATTTGGATCAATAGAAGGTAAACGAGAAAGATGCTGGCGTACTTGTTCCAAATATTGGAGACATTTATTTTGCTTTTTTATAATTTTTACCATTCTAAAATTAAAATTATGATATTTATAAGATTTAATGAAGGTTAATAATAAGTTACTAATAATAACCTTCCGAGAGCGGCAATCTTTAACATTTTCGATCTGTACAATGAATCTGCATATTTCATCAATCTCTGGTATTCTTTTGACACTCTGATACGATTTAAAATAAATATTTATTTATTAAACTATAATACTTGTCTATCAGAGCCCTCGCTGTATTTATCTGGCCTAAGGCAAGCTTATAGTGGTCCCGATCATATAATATATTCATCAAGTCGCCATAAAATGGATGAATATCCTAAAGATACAAAAAAATATAATTAATGTGAATATTTTAATTTAACGTTTTTTCCAAAAAAACATACGTCAATGATTGGAAATTGTTCAATTATTTTACTCAACTTGTCATGACAACTTTGCTGGGCAAATCTTATTTTTCTAAGGTAAAAAGATCGTATTCGAACTATAGGATAACTTTTGTGAATAACAGTAGGTGTTTTTCTTTGAGTTTTTGATAGCACAATATCAACAAATTCCTAAATATGAATGAATAAATTGATTCAAATTAAATTAATACCGTTGATGTTGGAACTACAGTGAGTTTTTTAAAATTGTATCGGGACATGATAAACTGTGCGATAAAATGTGTGATACCTTGGTTATGATGAAATAATGTTGAATAAATAAAGTTTAAATTAATTTTAAAATACACGTTGTAAAATTTAAAGTTTAATTTTAATTTAATTAATTAACCACATATTCTATTCAAAATGTTATTTGTGAGAAACGTAATACTCTGTGGATCAACGTTCAGTACATTATCGCTCAAAGTAAAAACATCGGTCGAAGGATTACTCGAAATCGTTGATAGTTCACTTGTGTCATAGTTTGCTCCCACTCCAACAGTGTAGATTTTCACTCCATTATTTTTCAATTCATTTGCATTTGGGATTGTTAATCTTTGTTCAATGTTAGATTTTCCATCGCTCAAAAGAATTAGGACATTTGAAGCGTCAAATCGGTCGCCAAATTCTGGAGAAAAGATCCTCGTCTGCACCAATTTGAGACCTGCTTGAGTGTTGGTCTTTTCATCCATAGGCTGGACTCTTACGGAATCGACCAATTGGTGAACATTGCTGTATTGATTTAGATCAAATACCACCTCTAATAGGTTTTTTAAATTTTTTAAATTTTATAAAATATTTTTACCTGCCTCGTCTCCAAATTTGACCAATGCAACTCGCATTTTATCGAATCGATATTCCAACCCGTAGAACAGATTCTCTACTAGTCTGGCCATGGATTGGTAGTTTGATAATGTACTTCCACTCACGTCTATCAGAAAAGCCACATCTTTTTTCGACCCGGAACAAGACCTCTCGCAAAATTTCCCAGTATATTCATTCGGACAATTGCAAGTATAGCTTCCAAAGCTATCACGACATATTCCCCCATTCGTGCACTGGTGGTCGAAACAATCGTCTATTCTATTACAGGTAGAATCCACCAATGAATTCAACAACCCGGGGAGAGAAATGTATCTCGCAGCAGTCGTATATGATTCATTTTCTGGCCACGATACAAGGTTTTTCAACACTGCACTATTAATGTCTTCTCCGATGGATATGGAGACGATACGAACACGTTCGTTTCGCAATTTAGTAGCTTGGAACATTGTCTCCTTGTCTCTTATATTAGCATTCCCATCGGAAAAAATTATCAATATCTTGGGACTTTCATTTCCATATGCTCCAAATAGAGCACCTGCAGTTTCGAGAGCTCCAGCTATATTTGTTCTTCCTCCCACGTGTTTAATGTTACGGATAGCTTCTTGTATATCTTGGGTTGTGATGTATTCTGTCAGAGGGAATTCTACTTTAGCTGTATCTGAAAAAGATATAGCTCCAATGTTCATTTTATCAGATATGGAGAATTTGTCGAAAAAATTGGCGAAAAACAATTTAACTTTTGGAAAATGTTCATGTCGAGTTGAAGAAGATACATCTATAGCCACGATAATGTCAACATTACGATTCACGCAAGCTGTAATTTTTAATTTTTAATTTTTAACTTTTAAAAATATTACCTCTATCGCAATTCTTTCCCATATAGCCCTCTGAACAAAGACACAAATAACTGTTAAACTCTGAAATGCACATTCCGTTAACGCAAGGATTTGATGCACAATAATCAGATCCTATAATTTAAAAATAATTAAACAACTTTTACTTTCTAAAAGTTCATTACGATCTCCAATAATGTCCAGCATTCTCAATGTTGTTTCCATCAGAGAATTCAATGACGCAGCAGATATAAAATTGTTGGCTATAGGAAACGACACAATACCTGATATCAATTGCATATTCCCAGTGTTTAACCCAAATCCCACAATCTCAACTCTCGATTTTCTTAATTGAACCGATTCTTGCCACGTTTCATATTCATTGTCCATCGTCCCATCAGTAAAGAACAAAACAATCTTTCTCCTTGTATTAGATTCAACTCCTGTAAATATATTGTTTCTAACAAGTGCAAAGGCTCCTCTTAAATTTGTCTTTCCGTTATCATGAACAATGGAAGATAAAACGGACAAAACTTCATGTCTGTTACTCGTCAACTTTAAGTTTAATGTAGCATCTGTGGAAAAACTGATTATCGCTACACTAGCGCTCATCGGAAGGCCTTCTAGAATACGAAATATGTAAGCAATTTCATTTTCAAAGTCTAGTGTAGTAAGACTGCCGGATTTGTCAATAATGATGACAAGGTCGAATAATTTAGAGTAGTCTTTAAAAAATTTATTAATTTTTAAAAAAATATAATTTAAATTTTAAATTAAATTTACATTCTTGACAATTGAGACCTCCATAATTGGACGTACATTGGCAGTGTTGGTAGCCAATATAATCTTGGCATAAACCTCCATTTTGACAGATATTTGATGCACATTCATCGATGTCTAAGATTAATATGTTACATATTATTTTTAACTGATTTTATATTTTATTAATAACTGTTGCAAATGAGATTCCTTATTTTATCCTGCTCGTTCATCAATGACGAAAAATTGTTTGTCGTAATCTTATTTTGCCTCTGTGGGTATGAAGCCAACGCCTCCAATTCCACAGTGTCTACAAGATCTCCTATTCCAATCGAAATCATGTGAATGTGTTTGCTTTTCATGATTATAGTCTTTTCAAGAGTTAGTAGACGGTTATCTGAAACGCCGTCAGTTATAGTCATTACAATGTGTCGTTTATTCTGTAAAGTAAAGACTAAATCATTATGGAGCATGGTGGTTGCCAATTCGAGAGCAGCTTGAGTGTTTGTTGTGCCTGCGACGTATGATAACCCTTCAATATGGGAAATTATTTGATTAAGAGTCGAATAAGTGGAATGCGTGAATTGGACTGTTGCTGATGATGAATATTGAATCAATGCTACTTTTACAACACCTTCATTTACGGGTATATCTCTTAATAGACTGATGAGGGCGTTTTTAGCGTCGGTGAATCCTGTTTCTGTTATACTTCCTGACGAATCTAGAAGTATTGTCAAATATGACCCTTCTTTGCATTCTAAATAGTTATATAGTTAATTCATGTATAATAAAATGGTTCATTACGCTTGAAAGTTTGTGGAGCTGGAGTAGTTGTTATTATTTCACAGCTAGTGTTTAACAAATCATCAATAATGCCAGTCAAAGAGTTGAAATCTGGAGATATAAAGTAATTTTGTCCTCTCAAATGAGGGGCTGAAGAAATGTCCTTCAGAGTCTGTTCCGTCACAGACTTTGTTATTCCGACTGCGAAAATCTTGATGCCTTTGTCTCTCGCTCTCTGGGCTTCAGGAATTGTCTTATGTACGTCTATTGTGGGAACACCGTCTGTAAATATAATGGCCACGTTTGGTTCAGATAACCGATCTCCATTATTTGTATTGTAAAGTACATCTGTCATTACTCCTAATCCTCCAGAGGTATTTGTGGGTCCTCCGACGTAAAATATATTTCTAATTTCGTTTTTCAGACTAGTGGGATCATAATGCTTATTGAATGCAATTTCCATAATTCCATCATAAGAGAATGAAACTACACCTATCCTAGCCTTGTTTTCACCTAAATTCACGCGGTCCACTATTTTTGTCAAGAATTCTGTCAAAAGTGTCCAGTTGTCGTAGGATCCATCAGCAGGATTATTGTCTCTGATGCTACCTGAACTGTCAAGCAAGAATGCAAGATCAATTTTAGAATTGCAATTTGCTAATTAGTAAATATTAAACTTTTAAAAATTAAAAAAATATTTTACAGCATTTTATTTTTTTATCTACTTATATTTGAATCTATATTAGTTATATTTTTTTAATTTCATTGCAATATATTCTGGGGGGAAATTTTGTGGGGCCTAATCAGGGGCAGCAGAAGCATGTGAAAATTGGGTGAGACAATTATATAATATTATATTTGATTTATGAAAAAGTTAATTTACTTGGAAATTTGAATTTCCCGACTAAAAATTATACTTTATATATATAAACTTTGTGAATGTTTTAAGAACACAATTAACATTTATAATTCATTCTTAATGAATATTTTTTATTAATTTATAAATAATTGATTGTTTAGGAACATTTTTTTCACTTTTCATCGAGATTTATATAAAACATATTGAACTATTTTATTATTTACTATTATAGTTATCATATGCACCATGAGCAATGCTTATTAAGCATGATTTTAAAACAGTTATTAGTAAAAAAACTTGATTGAAAAAAAATTAATAATCGATATATCATATTAAATTAATGATTAATTGCGAGAAAATTTCAAGACTGCTTATAATAAAAACTTTGTAGAAAATTTTGAAATATTTTTTTTTAAATTACGTGTATACGTTGTTGGAGTTGGAGTAGTTGATACTATTTCACAGCTCGTGTTTAACAAATCATCAATAATGCCAGTCAAAGAGTTGAAATCTGGAGATATAAAGTAATTTTGTCCTCTCAAATG
>JAUZND010036669.1:54515-76293 GCA_034780555.1 Coelogynopora nodosa
TATTTGAATAAAAGGTATAAATTTCACAAAATAAATAATTAAATGTGTTTAAAATTGAAAATCTTTGAATAAAAGGTATAAATTTCACAAAATAAATAATTAAATGTGTTTAAAATTGAAAATCTTTGAATAAAGACTATAAATTTCATAAAATTATAGATATAATGTGTTTAAATTGATTTGTATGTTAAAAATTATACACAAAATTCATTTATAATAAAAAAATGTCTAGATAAAACCGTACTGTAAATATTCCGTATCGAAAAAAGAGAGAGTCGTTCCATAATAATAATCAACCAACACAATCTTGTTACCCAAAAGAGACAAAACAGCCTTGGAACTACCATCAGGTACAATGCAGATTGATTTAACCGCTTGTTCCATTTCTATACTTATTATCATATCGCCACTGTTGAGATCCCAAGATTTCATAGTCAAATCATCAGAAACTATAAAATTTATTAATTTATTACAATTTTTGTAATTAAAACTTAATTAAATATTAATAAAAAAATGAACCTGTCAAAGCTATACAATCTTTTGCAGACAATACCATATCATTCACAGTTTGATCATGCCCGCTAATTTTGTACACAAGTCTCCCTCCTGGGGGGGACAAAAACCCTCTACTTGGAAGGAGCACGGGGATTGTCGAATTGTGAATATCTTCCAATAATTTGTCCCTTATCTATTAAAATGTAATATTAATAAATTTTAATAAAGAATCTTTTTTACCCCAAATTTACTCTTTGTTTTCGAAACTAGAGAATCCAACATTGTACTCAACGCTGAAGAATCTCCTCCTTCGCCATCTTTATTATCCAATGTATTTTTTGCATCTTTAATCAACCCATGCCTCGAGCTTAAATACCCACTAGCCTCAATTCTACCTATTAATTGACCTGCTAGTTGGTTACAATCAATCAATAATGCATCTTGAGACAATTGTAAAGTTTCCATTATAATTTGCAAATCTTTGTCCTTTGGCCACTCTTTTCTAGCTTGTCTTAAATCGTACAAAACCAATTGAATGCTTTTCGCTTTCAATTTCGTCAGTAAAAATTCGTAATTACATAAAGCTTCTCTTTTCAAAGCAGTAAGAGCTTTACAACAAATCAAATGGTATGGCATTTGCATTAATTTTCTTAAATTATATTGCTTGTTGTCGTATACCAGAGGTTGTGGAGCGACATTTCGAAATTCTCTCTTTTCAACCTTGTCTTTTGTTAAATAGGGCTTTTCATTATCGGACCACATTCCTATAAAATACTCTGCCAACATTTGATGTGAATACTCCATCAATTTTTCGTTTCCCAGATACCTTTTTCTCGCAGTTTCTATAAATTGTCGATGGTACCAATATAAAACGTCAATGCCATCCATTCCTCGTGTTACAATGTATTCCTCCATATCCGTTTTTAATCTTACCCACAGAAGTGGCGGAAGTCTGCGCATGGGAGGTGTCCAAAATTGATACACGTCATTTAAAACGGGATCTGATAAAGACAGTAAATCTTCAATTTCAATTTCACTCAATCCGCCTCTGGATGCCGACAAGTACCCTAAAGCATGTCGGACCAACATGTACCCGTGTTGTTTTTCCATTCTCGATAAAAGATTAATGATGCTGTCCCCAATATTTACTTGAAGCTGAGTAGCAGAAATTGCGTCGTATGAATGCCATCTGAGAGTTTCATCGTAGCACAGTTTGAGAAAAAGGGGCAGTGGACAGTATTGTTGAAATGCCATTAATAAAGCTGCATGTTGGATTTCTGTTAATCGTCTCTTGTCCATTTTAAGCCACTTTAAGACTATGGTTTCAGAGTCCTTTTTGGATATAGCTAGCAATTGAATAAAGTTGTTTGAATTGGGGTATAGCACCTTCAATCGATCATAGCATTGGTATTCTGAATCTGCAATGGTTGTTACACAGAATTTTGTAGTAGGAATCAAATATTTCGGCATCCAGTGTAATTGTCTTCCTCCGTCAACTGCATCCAATTGGTCTAAAGAATCGAGGAATAGTAAAAGGGGTCTATCAATTGTGGATAATGTCAATGACACTTTAAAATCGTCGATTATTAACTTTAACTCCTAGAAAAATAAATTTATTTCATGTAATTTTATTTCTTGAAATTTAGACTTTTTATTCCAACATTTTTGATTTTAAACACATTTGATCATTTATTTCGTGAAATTTTGAATTTTTATTCAAACATTTTCAATTATAAACTCGTAAAATGTATACTATTATAATTTTTTAAAAATACCTTAGATTGTAAATTTTCCGGTATCTGTTTTCCATAATTGAAGTGTATTTGCTTTACCAAACTGATCAGTAAAGGACGCAAAGAAGAACTAGCTGGTGTCGTTCCCAAAAATCTGATTAAAAGGCATAAATTCATAAATAAAAAGATATTCCAATTTTTTTAAAATTAAATCTCTCACCTATAAACAGCAACACCTTTAGGTACATGTAATCTCGACTTTTTAATTCCCATCGCAAACAAAGAAGTTTTACCCGATCCCGATTGACCACTAATGACGAATGGAGTATTATCATCTCTTTTAAGAAAATCTCCAATTTTCTGCAACATGTCTTTCCGACCATGATATGTCTTTACCTTGTTTCTGCAAAATATCATATGCTGGACAGCTTCATCATAATTATCATTATCTACTTCGTTTGCTTCTCTTTTTTTAATTCCATTATGTATAAATTTCTTTAATTCAGTCTCAAACAAGTCACAGAGTTTTCCAATGTATTGTACATGCTGAGGATTGTCTTGTTCTACACCTTTATCGTTCCAATCGATGGTAAAATTGATAATATTTTCAGGGGGTAGTTTTTCAGGAAGTTTGTATTCACATAGGTTTTTTAATAGAGGTCCAGCGTCGTTTTCGTGTTCTGAAAAGTTGTTTCTTTGGCCATCATAATATCTTTTAAGCACATCAGAGTATGGAGATTGTTCTATTCCACGAAACTTTCTTCTGAACCAAATGCAACTATCCGCGACATTTTTATTGTTCAAAATTCCTTCGTATAATTCTCTTTCAGTTACTATTAAAAGATTATTATAAATTTTATTTAAAAAGGTATACCTGAAACTAAGTAAGGTAGAACTTTTTCAGCTGAATTTAAATACGATTTAGCTCCATTGGATAAAATAATCTGCATTCTTTCGAAAGCAGACCACCATTCGTCATTTGCAATTCTTCGCTTTTTACTATCTGGGTGGACAAAATTGGGAAGGATTCTTGTTATTCTTTGTAAAACGTAAACAGGTGGGACAATGTTTTCATCTTTCAAAAACCATCTGTTTTTAAAATTTTATAAATATATTATAATTATTCATTTGAAAGTTAATTTACTTGTCTACTAGACTCTGGTCATGTGAATTTAAATTTCTCGTTATTCGACTAAAATCTTTATGGTCTATTCTGTTTGGAAATGGTCTGTAGCCGTATTTGTGAGATAAAAACGTCTTTGTGATTAAAATTATTAATTAATTAATATTTTTTAAAAATATATAGTTTATATATTACCACAAAAAAGGGACCAGTAGACACTTTTTTGCAATTTTTTATTTCTTTTAGACATAGATCTGTTATACCGTGATCATCTGTAGTTTCGTTTCGAACTCCCCAGCGCATATCAACCACCTAGCATAAATTTGAAATTGAATATCAATATATTTGAATAAAAAGTCAAAATATCACGATATAAATGATTAAATGTGTTTAAAATTGAAAATATTTGAACGAAAAGTCAAAATATCACGACGTAAATTTGGGCGTCATATTTTCAGTAGCCCAGAAAATAGGTTTAAAATTGAAAATAATTTGTTTTTAATAAATAACCTGAAATTGATATCCCAAAGACATGCAAAATTTTTGTAAATTAGGATAGGTTCTCTCCATCAATGTATTTCTTTCTTCCTTTGTGTCTATATTAAAAAAATTTAATAAAAAAACTTGGTGAAAAGCTAAAATCTTCAATTTATATTATTAATTATTAAAATTCCAACCTGTAAAAGTTGAACTAGTAAAAATCCTAATAGTTTTCGCCTTGTTGATGACATCAACGCTAATATTCCCAATCATTACTTGAGCGACTCTCTCAGTCGAATTGGTAAAAACTTGTAAATCTTCTTCTTCCAATTCAACCGAATCAAAATTTCGAAAACTCACAGTAATGTCTTTGATGGTATCATCCTTAATTTCGATTTTTTTCCGGTCATCATCAATATCTAATAATTAGTGAATTAATAATTATTTATTTATAAACAAATTTTAAAATTTAAGTAATTATTTATTTTTTACCAGATAATTCTTCAGATAGCTCCAATTCCGACTCTATCAATTACATTTAACAAAATAGATAAATAAATATATTACGCTGATAGGAGCTAACTTCAGACTCAATATATCTAAATAGTATTTTAAATATTTTTATATTCTTTTAATTAATATTTTACTCTTGTTCTCCGTCCGATTTTGCAGCTACAACATCATTATCATTCATCGTTGAGCAAAAAGCACCCATTTTTATAAAAATTTATATTACCAATAATAATAATAATTTAAAATATAACAATTGTCAAACAGTTTTAAAAAGTTACTACTTCATGGTAGGTACAGGAATTTGTTTTACGCAATGTATTTATTTACCAAGGATTTAGAAACTCGCTGTTAATTAATTTTACACAGCATTACATTTTTAAATTGTTAAAACAATGGTTAGAAAAGTTTTATTTAAAAAATAATGTATAAAATTTCACATCAAAACGACATTTGAATGCAAGTAACTCGACCATCTTCTATTTTCATGGAATTTTGTATACATAATTATTAATGCATTTAATTATATAATTCAAAATTTTGGGGGTAATTATGTTATTATGGTGATATGTTGTTTAAAATTATACAATCAAAATATACAAAAAAATTTAGCCAATTATTTAATCTATATTTGAAGTTGCGGCTTTTTTGTTAAGTAGTGGTTAATTAATAAAAATAGTATAATTTTTTTGTATTCAATCGGTTGTAATAATGTCAAAGTACATTTTAATTTTTTGATTTGTGCATTTTGAACCCTGTAGAGTGAATTTTCAAGATTTTCAAACCCCCTATATTTATTTTCTGAAAAAGGATTCCGTATCTATTAAATATAATGATGTTTTAAAGGTAAAAATTATATTGTAAAAATCAAAAAAGGTCGAGTAACAAATTTGTTTAATTTTTATAGAATTATTTACATTTATCAAAAACAAATATACTTACAACCTTAGTTTCTCTCTGATTTCTTTTATTTTACAATCTAAAATATCCAATCTCAGAGTCAGGTTGTTAATATCTTCACATGTATGATTGATTGACGTTGAAAGTTTTTTTAGTTGATTGTCTTTTTCTGAAAAGGCTTTGGAATGTGTCACACATTTTTTAAGGCTTAAATCCATCTAAAAACATAATATATTATATAAATTTATCGTTACAAAAATTTAAACATTTTTTATATCATTTTCAATTCTCCGCTCCTTTTTTTTAACAACATCCAGGCTCATTGAGCTGTATTCCGTATATAGTAACATTGCATTTTTAAAATTGACAAGATTAAGGTTGATGGGTATTTTATAGTTTGTTTTTTCAATGAGCGCTTGGAGTCTTAAAAACGTATAGTCCTTTTCTTCTTGATAAGAATCATTGATGATGATTAAATCTTTTGGTTTTTCTGGAACGAAAAATACATTTTAATTTTTAAATTCATCAATATCTTCTCACCACAAGCGTCGTTTTTCGACTCGTTTGCACCCATTTAAAAATCTTGGTAATTATCTTGGCTTTATGCAAAAAATGAAAAAATGAACATTTTGTAAACAATATTTTTTGCAACATGATGGTTACCATGGAGATTAATTGAATTGACAATAAGTTTATTTAAAATTTATTTAAAAAATAGAATGAAAATTCCAATCCTCAGTGTCGTAAATTATGGTAAATTAACAAAATTAATTAATTAATTTTATAATTGACAAGTTTATGTATTTTAAAAATTTTTTCTTTATTTAATAGCTTTCAATGTAACTAAAACGAGAGGTAAAAAAAGCTGGCTTCCAGTGTATCTCAATGATTTGTACAATAGAAAATTGGAAGAAAAAAATATCACGGCACATGTTAATCCTAGTAAACGAAGGAATTGGTATTTTAAAAAATTTTAAATTTAATCTAAATTTTAAATTTTATTAGGAACTACAACGCCGAAATTTTCGCATTCATTTCACGAGTTGGAGAAAACTTTGATTCCCAAATTTTAATGACCTCGTTGAATCTTGAGTCTATTTTTTTTTAAACTTATTTTTGAATTTTTTTGAGTTTTTTTTATTTTTTACCTTTAGATCACCGGATGATAATCATTACATTTCACAGGGATGTGAAATAATCTTAAATACGGTTGATAAATACTTTAGCAAATTTTATGAAAATTTACCTTCAATGTTCCACCAGTATTTTTATAAAAATTATATGAAAATTATAATTTATTTAGAAAAATTATACAACATGTTTTAAAAAAGGAGAAAATGGCACAGGCTGCAGATTTCATAGGTCTAACTGACATTATCATCGCCCCTGTAATTCAGAAAATACTTTTTTTCTGAAATTTTAAATTTCGTGACATTTTTTTCGAAAAAATTTGAAATAAAATTTAGAATTTTCCTCTTTGCGACAAGGAAAAAGCAGATGCTTTTAAAGCAGTAGTATCGGCCTTGGATGCGAGTTTTGATAATAATAAAGTTAAAATTTAAAAAATTAACAATTTTATCCTAAATTGATGTGTACATTTTTTAGAATCCTGAAAAATGTTCAAAATTTATCCAGGACTTTCTAATTACTCAATTGTACGGATCAAATGTCTCTGATTGCATCAATATTGCAAATCCACAAAATTATTTGGAAAAAATTTTATTTCCCGAAAAATTTGTCGAGTTTCGTTTGGTCAAAACACACGGCAAAGGAACAGTACAAAGTTGTTCGAGAGTGGCAATTTTCTCCGATGAAAAATTTCTGTCTGATGGTGATTTTTAAATTATTTTTTTTAAAAACATTTTTATAATTTTTTTAACCCATTTATAAAATTTAGGTTACGGTGAAACGGAGAATATCGCATGTGATATTGCTGCAACAAATTACATATTCAAACATTACAACATTGGCATGTTTAATTTTAAACGGCTAGAAATTTGATTTTTGTAAATTTCTAAAAATTTTTTATTTTAATTTGTATCATCTTTTTTTTAAGTAAAAAAATACACACTATTTTTGAAAGATATTTAAATTTTTTTAAAATTTCATATAACGTGATTTAAAAATTCAATTAATTTTGACACGGATTTAGCCATTTATCTTTGTTTATTAATAAATTGTTAATTTACAACAATTGACAACTTTGATTGGACTGATAGCTACAATATATTAAATTTTGTTACGATTTTGAAAAATGATGTTGCATATTTTTGACAGTTTTTATTTTGATACCTTGCAGTTTAGAATTAAACTATATAATTTTAATTTTAAACGTTCATTTACAGTAATTTTACTTGGAGTATTTTTAATTTTATATTTAACCTTGTAGAAAATTTATAATAAATTTCTATGGGTCATTAACATTAAAGTCGCCGAATGATAATTGATACTGATCAAAGGAACTGATTTAGTCATCCATTGAACGAGTCTTGATGGAATAAAATTTTAAATGTTAATTGACCACTGGGATTTCTATCGACTAATGTAGGTTTTTATTGTTAATACTTTAAACCTAAGATTATATCTAATATATAAAATTCTAGTATAATATAAAAGTAATGATGAGTAAATAATTTGCTTGAGTGAATTTTATATTACAATGTGACTGAGAATCTCTAGATGAGTCTGATTTGAGTAGACGTTGATATCATCAATGATTCATCATGCTACGTTGCAATATATTGTAATGTGGCTTATTCGTAAAGAACAAGGAGATAATCCATGTGTGATTTACTAAACTAGAACCTGTGGATATATCATCCCAATTGACTATTAATTAATATAGATTAAACAGATTTATGTCATTTTTAAATGGTATCAATTTTGTTTGTATTTTGATTACAACGATCATTCGTCCACTTGAAATTAACAAATTAAAATTAAATTTTTTTTTAATTGAAAATATTTTTTATAATAAATTTAATTTTAATAATTTATTAGTAATAATTATTGTTAACGATATTATATTAACAGGATAATGTGTCGAATTAATCCCTTGATACTTGAATTATTCTTGAAGAGTGTGTAGGAAATTTTGGGCTCTAATTAATAGCGCCAATTATTTCAAGTGGGTACTAGATTCTCCGAGGAATAATATATTAGTCTGTAATTATGTTTTTTTAAAGTTTATATTAAACTGTTTTTAATTAACTTTTAATTTAAAGTCATGCTCGATCATGGTTCGTGAATAATGATGATGATTACAAATGGGTGGATTCGATGTTTTAAATAAAGTAAATAAATATACTAGAATTGATAATTTAAAATGTATCTTTTTTAACTTTTAAAAAAGTTGATATCGTTGCTCCTAAAAGAAAAAGAATATCATTTATTTCTGAAAATGTTTACTTTTTATTGAAATATTTTCAATTATAAACATTTTACCACTTAATTCATTTAATTTTGATAAATTTATGTTTGATAAAATATTTCGTGTTTTAAATTTTTAACACATTAGATCATTTATTTCGTGAAATTTAAATTTTATATTCAAACATTTTCAATTTTAAACACGCTTAATTATTAATTTCATGAAATTTTTAGTTATCAATTATTTCGTTTATTTTGACTTTATGTTCATGTAATTTCAATTTAAAACATTTAAACAAATTTGATCATTTATTTCTTAAAAATGTTACCGTTTGTAATAAAATATAGAAAATCACCGTCATATCTTCGACACTTACTCAAACTTGTCTTAAAATCTCACAAGGTTAACAGATTAACATTTTTGATTAATGCCAATTTCCTAGATTGTTATTTTACTATAAAATTTCCATAATTTTGTCGCCACTTTACTATTGTAATTTTAAAATACTGTAAAAATTTCCAACGCCTTTATAATTTTTGACCAGATTTTGCATACATTTTTTACACAAGTCATTAAACATGTGCATTAAAATTCCCACTTTCACACCCATTGGAATTATATTCTATTGAATATTTGAAATTGATATATAATCATTACAATAATGTAATATCATTGTTATCAATACTTTTCAAGCTACAAACAAAATAAGTGACATGTCTCTTAAATTTCCCCTTTATAAAGACTATTGTCCTTAATTTTAACAATTGAACATTAAGTTTTATATATAAAAAAAACATATAAGAAATATACACTGTATTAATACATCATGTGCGGTTGGAATTGGATGAAGCGTTAACCTTGATTATCACGACCTGAAAATGTTGCATGTCGTAGTGAAAAGTCATTCACCGTATAATTAAATCAGTATCATTGTATCTGTACAAAAGGTTTCAATGTATTGCAAGATGCTACATTAATGTACCGTTAAAAAATCAACAACATTAAAACATAATTTTAAATGTAATAATATCTTTTTTATATATTTTTTAAAAATTGTATAATATTCATAAAATTTAATTATTTTATAATTATTATAAACAAATTATTTTTACGTTACATAATTTGATTCCATGCTGAGAATATCGGCTTCACGTCACGTACCCCTTTAATAGTGGATACATTACACCATTTTCTTTGAATAATGTTACATATTATGGCATATTCAATGTGATATTGTAAACATATTGCGGTGAAAGTTTTGGATACTTTAATTATATTGTATATTGCGTGTACCCGTGCATTGTAATGTAATTAAAATGGTTTTAATTTAAAAGTTTGTAAAATTTAACTATACTATTTTTTATTATATGAAATTTTATCTATAAAAAATAATAATAAATAGACTAGAATTTTAAAAATGCTTCCTTGGTCGATATTTCAAATTTGATTGGCTGTCAATCATATGAAGCGACCATATGAACTTTGTATTATCAAATTGATCCAAGTAAATTGGACAATATGGTATTTCAACCTGAAATTTTTCGATAAACATGTTTGAAATGTTACAACAACGTTTAATATGTCCTACATGTCAGTTTAAAAATTTATGTATTATCTTTTTTTTAATAAAATTTAATACTATTTAAAAGCATTTTAATAATCATTTTAATAATCATTTTAAATAGTTTTTTTATAATAATAATTTATTTAACACTATTTATAAAAAAAGCAGTTTTATGTAATTAGAACGTTGTACTAGAATGTATTTAATATTGATGTCGGAAAAAGAAAAAAAAGTGTCAAATAATTATAATATGAAAGTTGTAGAATTAAATCGATAAATCTTTTTAATGTAAATGTCAAAATGCAATAAACATTAATCACTTTCTTTTTTTAAATATGAAATGACTATGAAATAGCCGCAAAATTGTGCAGTTAAAATGTAGTTTACCGAGTTGAATGTGGTTGTAGTGTAATTTTTGAATAAATATTTATAAATTTATGATCAATTTTATCAGTTGTGTAAATGTTGGTTTTGACTTTTTATTCAAACATTTTCCATTTAAACACATTTAATAATTTATTTCGTGAAATTTTGATTTTTTATTCAAAAGTTTCCAATTTTAAATGCATTTGATCCTTTATTTTGTGAAATTCAGACTTTTTATTCAAACGTTTTCAATTTAAACACATTTAATAAATTATTTTGTGAAATTTATATTTTTTATGCAAATATTTTCAATTTAAACACATTTGATCATTTATTTCGTGAAAAAAGGTCAAATATTAACGCCATTTTAAATAATTAAAATTAATTTTTCATATAAATTCCGAATACTAACTAGATACCCCCCGTCATTACATCACTGACATGTCGTTAGCCATTATATCTTTTTGTATAAAATTTAAACTTTAAAATTTAGTCTAAATACTTTGCTCCAAATCTCAAACATTTTCATATTATCCAAGTCGAGAGCACTCGTTTCACATTATAAATTTTATAAA
This sequence comes from Coelogynopora nodosa, assembly GCA_034780555.1. NCBI lineage: Eukaryota > Metazoa > Platyhelminthes > Proseriata > Coelogynoporidae > Coelogynopora > Coelogynopora nodosa. The sequence continues at coordinate 65,632 of JAUZND010036669.1, forward strand.
ACTCAATTTTAAAATAATATTTTAATTTTAAGGCGTAACATGTAAACACAACGACTCGTGAATTATTAATTTTATTCTAAATCCTAGTAATTTTGAGAATGACGTTTAAATAATTCCTCGCTCAGCTATTCACGTAACTATATTATTGAAAATATTGAGCCCTCAAATTTGCACTAATTGTATCTTATAAATGTATCTAAATCTCCTACAATTGTGAGATATGGCTACAAGTTTGACACGATGCCTAATCTACATGATATCAGTAAATTTTGAATACTAATTAAAATTGTCTCGCGCCAAATTCCGAGACTAAAATTTAGAGTCGTGCTTATGAATCGTGAGTAAAATTAACCGACAATTTTCGTTTACTTTTAATATTGTCACAATTAACATTACCAAGTTATAAAAGTTTAAAAACTCACAACATTTTTACGCTTTATATAAAATCTCATATTTCACATTATGCAGTTGAAAAGTAGTTTGTTGAAGAAAATTAAAAAAATGAGCAATGATAGAGTAAAGGTAGTACACAAAGTACCAGCAGTTCAGAGGATAAGGGAACGTCATGTTTTGCAGTCGATTGATAGAGGTATGTTTTTTTAATTACGATAATTTGACAAGAAAATTGAAAAAAAATTTCAAACTTATGGAAATTTTAACTTTAAATTCTTATGTTTAAAAACAAAATGATTAATAAATATTATATCCCTTGATAGTACCCCTTAGATAAAATACAGATGCTGACCATCATAATTAATACGAATTAATAACTAATCTTGCGGTTCTAAATAAATATACAAATTCTTTACCTTTGGGGATATCTTGTAGTTTTGTTTACTGTACATTGTTATTCTACGGAGATTTTTTATTAAAAACTAACTAAATTTTAAACGAAATGTGTCACATTCTAGTATGGGGTCTTAGTTAAAATTATCAATTTTACATATTCAATATATTCAAAAAAAAATTTAATTGACATTAATTGAGTCTCATCAATAAGTTATTTAATAAACTCTAAAATGAGTCTAAATTGGCGGGTAAACTTTGAAGATTGTTTAATATATTATATATTTCACATATATAATTATTATATATATATTAAACCATCAATTGAGTTAATTGAAATATTACTTTTAATCATACGATGCTCAATGTATTGATTATTATTAATTTTCAAACAATATATTGCAGTGATGGAAAAAACTAAATTTTTTGGAGATTTAAATTACGTTTTATTAAAATATAAAATTCTTATTCTATATAACTAGTAATTATATCAATAATTTATTTCTTTCTCGTTTATTTTGCATGATTTATATTGATTCAATGTAATCGTAGAGCTTGTTTTTAAATAAAGTCCAATTAATGTTTTATGTAATTTTAAAATAGAAGAAATTTATTATTTTTATTTTCAAAATTTTTCAAAATTAATAAAAAAACCTAAAAAAACATTATTTTCAAATGTGACATCCCTGATTTTTAAAATAAAATATTGAAATCTATTAAATGCTGCATAGATTACCATCTAATTCAATTAATTACTCCAAATGTAAATATTAACCAAATCGTCAAGCTCCACTGGTCATTATGAACGATATTGTTATTAAATGAGTTAATTGGTTTTAAAAGAGACTCAATCACTCCAGATTGTCGCCAGACTGTCTGGAAAGGTATGGAATCTATATGAAATTAATTAAATCTCGTCAATTTGTACAATATTAATATTTACTTGTTAATTAATTCAAGTTTAATCAATTGAAATTTATAAATTTACTCGCCACCGGCTATTTAATATGTCGTTTTAAGTTCAAGTTTCTCGACACCAAAATTGTTTCATTTAACATAAAATTTAGGGTTTTTTATTTAACAAGGATTAATTAATTAGTAAATTGCACGTGTAAATACTTAAAGTTTTACAACGCCTCAGGGTTTTATTTAAATTTCTTTAAATTTCTTAAATTTTGATTGAAAATGAATATTTAATTGTCGATAATTAGTATCATTGATTTAATTGTAACTTGAAATTTTTTCAAGATAATTCTTCTTTTTTTAACTTTATATTTTTATACATTTTTAATAATGACAAAATCAATGTAATACTGTTGTGCACAGTACTCAATGCAATTGCAGTGTGGCAAATTTGACAAATTTTGACAAGTTTTGTTGAAAGTTAATAGTAATCCACTGATTTTTGATGACACGTGTACTTGAAATTCAAATTGAAAACACAAATTCGCGAAATGTATAAACATTGTTAAACAACTTGCACGATAATAATTTAATCCGTCAGATTTTATGTGCCATATGGAGTATATATTACGGGGTTCCCCGCTGGGTTGTTTTTAGTATTTAGCTTGTCATCAGTAACTCATCAGTGATGTATCATTAAAATATTAATTTATAAATATAAAATAGCGGATAAAAAAACAAAATTTTCGAATTTTCAAATAATTATTTAAATAATCATAATATTTAATTTCAGGTCAGCTAAAACTGAAGCTTTCGATGGACAACAAGTTCATAAACGTCAAAAGTAAAATTGATTATTTAAATTAATTTAATATAATATAATTTTACTTTATTTTATTTTTTATTTTATTTTTCTAGTCCTAAAAGCTATAATTCCGATATTGAACACAACCAAGAAGAATTATTCAACTTTCGTCAAAGTTTTTCTCATGAATTTTTCAGAAAACGTAAAGCAATTGGCTTTTACAACAAAGGAAGTTCACAACACCGCAGATCCTACATACCATAGTTGCGTATCAATGTAATATATTATTATTTAAAAAAAATTTTTAAATATATATATTATAACATTTATATTAGTTATAACTAAAAATTTAGAGACTCGCGGAAATATTTAAAGTACAGAATCCTCGTCAATTTGTATGAAAAGCGAGTCAACGGAGATTGGTAGTTATTTGAAATATTAATTTAAACTTTAATTATTAAAGCGTTTGTTGAATGAATATTTTCAACACTCGTCAGATCACAATTTCAATTGTATTATAATTGTTATCATGTAATTAACCTTTAAAGGTTAATGAATTTTATTGTTTAAATATTGTTCAAAAATTGTTCAAAAATTTTGTAATATAAATGAATTTTTTCATGTTAATGATCCATTTAGTGTACTGGCAGGATGCATGTCATTTGGTATTCAAAACTTGATCCGACAAGTAGAGGTAAAATTAAAAAATTATAATATTAATAAATATTAAAATAAAATTTAAATTGAGAAAAATTAAACTAAATTTTAGCAAGAAAACAGCGGATGGTACAAATTACTTCCGGAAGCAGAAGGTTATAGAAAACATCAGCACACGAGTAGTGGCCAAAGTATGAAATTATTTTTTTTAAATTATATTTTTAATATAATTTGCATTTTAGATAAAAATGAAAAACAAACAACTACACAAGAACAGTACACAATGCTGGACATTGCAATGAATAAATCTCAAAAATCAAAAAACTTTGGACTGAGATTGGCTGGAGCTCGACCAGTTTATGTAAAGAGTATTACTCCAGGATGGCCTGCAAATATCGCGGGGATTCGATCCGGGGATATTTTGATTAATGTAAGTTTTTTTTTTTCAAAATTTTATCAAATTTTCAATATTCCATATGATCACTATATAAATAAACAAATTCAATTAAACTATATTTACGATTATTTTCAAGTGTGCATAATGCATAAATTATGTTAAAGGTATTTTAAAAAAATTTAGTTTCTTTATAAGAAAAATTTAATGTTTAATATTTTAAGATCATACTTTTTGGGATCATTTCTAGATTCTATATGTATTGTTTGTTTGCCAAACATGCAAAGCAGATCACCCCTGATGAGGACCTGTAGGTCAACTTCTTGAGCGTGAAACTCGTTTCCATTGCAAAATGGTGCCTTGATGATCGTATTTGTCACAAATTGTGTCAATATGGAAGTTGATCAATCTGAGGGGATTTTTTTTATAAAAAACAAAAGAAATCATGAATTTAAATTTAAATTTGATCAAAATATAATTTATTTAATTACATTTAATTTTAATTTTTAGCTGAATGGACAAAATGTCACTCGATCTTGCTGCCAATCGATTCAAAATATTATGACGTAATTAAAAATTTTTAAAATATTTTTTATTAATATATAAATTTTAATAAAAAATTATAGAAATGAAAATAAAATTCAACTTAAAATCCAACGTCGAAACACACCAGTGTCTGTAGATGTCGACAACGATTGTTTCAATATTAACGAAGCCGTCATGAATGAATACTACGTGGGTTCCAAGAAAACGCGGCAAAAAAGTCTCACTTGCCTCGCTAATCCCTACCAAGCTACTCCTATTGATAAAAAAATCACTGGGGAAATTAAGAGTGATTCAGGCATCGAAGGAACTTGTTCTCGACAGACTAGAAGCGACGAGTCAGATGCAGATTTAAAAATAAACACGCCGAAAATGTTGGAGTCTTACATTTACCGAAACAGATTCAATACATCCGCAGACCTATATCTCAACGAAACCTTTATACAAAATGGACTAAGGAGCGATTATATTTATTAATCAGCCGACACCAAACAACTCACCAGTACCTTTTAAAATTTACACCGTAAAGCTATACACGAGTATATTAAAATGTAAAAGATTTGTACAGGAAAATAAATTATATCATACATCTTCTTGCATAATGACGTAATCTCTTGTAGAAAATCCAAACTTGATTAAATCTCCACTCTTCATTTGATAAAATCGTTGGGGTTCCATTTTTGAGTCATTTAAATAAGTCCCATTGGTAGATGCCAAGTCGATAAGATAGGGTCTAATTTCAATATCATTGTTGAACAAGTCCTCTTTATCTATTGGAATTTGTCTATATTGAATAACCGCGTGTTGTTTGGAAATGCTGGGATGGCGAACTAAAATATCAGTTACTTTTTTTTCTTTCCCGATAAGATAGCAACTTTGTCTATGAATATGCATGACATCCATAGAACTGTCTTCTTTGAAAGGATATAATCGCCACCTATTTGTTGGTTTATGAGCATCTGGAGGTTCATTGTATTTGACAATGATACCATTCACCATATTACTGTCTTTTAAAAGAGCGCCAGAAAGTCCAAAATTTGGTTTTTCTTTTTCAACAGGTTTAGTATCTGTTTTTTCGTCTTCATTTGCTTTGCCCCATTGTGGTTTATTTTTATCAGTAAATTTAGGAGGATAGAATACTTGTTTTATATCCACGTCTTTTTTAATTTTGTTTCTATCAATGTCGTGTTTGTTTCTTTGTGATTCGATATTAATTCGAATATCCTCTTGATCTTTTTTGGACATTTTATCATAAACTTTATCACATTTTGAAGAATCTTGTCTGCTTTTCTTACTATTGGGGTCAAAATCGACATATTGGTTTAAATTAGGGCGCTTTTTTTGTCTTGTGCTGATAGAGTTTTTAACAATTCTCGATAGTATTTCTCGGTTTTCTCGGCGAATGTTGCTGTTTTTAGTTTGCTTTTCCATTTAAAATTTGACAATATTGGAATAAATAATAAACATATATTCATGTTTATATGGTGATTCAATTTATGAATTGGAAATTTGAAATGATTTTTTTAATTCTATTTTTCACAATTCGTTAATTATTCTCTTTTTTCTCAATTCAAGCACATATTCGTGATACATTTGTTTTGCACTGTCTTTATCCTGGTGGTATATTGTCGGAGGGGATCCTTCGCGTAGTCTGATAAAATAATGGCAATAACGATATCGTAGAATGTCATATCTTGGACCTATTCGCTTTCTTAATCCTCCGATTATGGGACCAGGTAATGCGAAAGAGCTTTCTATATTGGAAAAATTATTTATTTATTCAAATATTTTAAATTTTAAACACAATTGGTAATTTATTTCGTGAAAATTATACTTTTTATTCAAACATTTTCAATTTTAAACACATTTGATCATTTATTTCGCTACTTTTTATATATTTTTTTTACCAATCCACATGTCTGATTTATATTCAAAATAGTGGTCCTTTACAGCGATATCTTGGGCTTCTTTAATGGCATGCTTAATGAGAGTAGCTCCTTTATTTTTTTGAAAAGTGAGTTGACGAATTGCTTCATCAATATTTAGTCCACGGATCTTTCAATAATATTATTATTAATTATTGCAAAAGCATTACTAGCGCTGCTGGATAATACATACTTTTTAGACTGTATTTCAGATTCATGACGCTATGACAGTATTCCTAAATAATAAAAAAATCAATTAAAAAAATGGAGAAGCGGGGCATTGATCCCCGTACCTCGCCGATGCGAACGGCGCGCTCTACCACTTGAGCTACATCCCCTCAAAATTAAAAAGTGGTTGTTTGTTTTAATACAAAATGAAAACAATAAAAACCAAAGAGACAAAATTAAATTTTCAATTACAGCTGGTCTTTTTAGTTCATTTTCCGGTGAAGGTGGATAGACAATTTCATTATATTTTTTAAAAAAATAATCGTCATTCTTATGGCCAGGTATATTCATTTTAAAGTCCTCCGTCCATGTCATGTAGCTAGAATGTCTAAAAATTAAATAACAAACATTTTTTTTCAAAAAGTTTTTAAAAGTTAAAAAAACAACTAAAAAATAAAATTACCTTATAATGCGACTTACAGACGGTATACATTTAAAGGTTGCAAAAACTTGTGACATTTATTCTTTAAATTAAAAACCAATTAATGAATAAATGATTTATGAAAAAAATCAATGTGCGCGAAAATAAATTTTTAATCATATCACTAAAATTACCATGGAAAGTTTTACAACGTGTGTAAATTAAATAACTAACAGAATCTGGTAGTAATTGAAGATTTGAGTGCAATTTAAAATAGTTAGTAATATAAAAAATCTAGAAATTTCTCATTATCGACATGTCGGATCAAATGTCTGTCGATTTTAAAATTGTTCTGAGCTCTGACCCCAAATTACCTTTTAAAATGTAATTAAATTTTTTTAATATTCAAAATTAAAATATCAGAATTAAAGTACCCGAAAAGACACCTTTCCATGCTGTTTTAAAGTATGCAGCTCAGCAGGTACGGGATGTTTTATAAGATTAAAATTTAATTAAAATACATAAATTAATAATTAATTAATTATTCAGTTTAACGTCCCACACGAAACAAGTGCCATTATTACAAATGAAGGTATTGGAATAAACCCGAACCAAACTGCAGGAACAATTTTCCTTAAACATGGAACCAATTTGAGGCTCATACCCAGAGATCGAGTTGGTTTCACGATTGAAAGTACATAAATTTAAATTGTATCGTCTAAAATAGTCTTTAATCAATAAAAAATACAAAATTTATGTAATTTCACGTCTTTAATTTCTAATTTTTTATTTATAAATAAATAAATTATATATATAAATTTGCATGTTGCAATCTTTTTGTAATAAATTTTTAATTCACTTGTCTAATAACTTTATTTAGCTTTGTTATATTATAAAAATTTTGCAAAATGCTTGATTTTTCTGTTTTATCTTGCTGATTTTTGAACCAAGTAAACAAGTCAATCTAGAATTTTCAAGCCCTTTTAAAAAAGATTGGACGATGCATTCAATGCAAGAATTGGAAAAGATTAACGCCATTATGAAGCATAGTATCCTTCATTGTCAAGTAAATTTATTATAATTATAAATTAATTAAGTATGCCAATTTAAGTTTTTATTTATAGAATCATGTAACCGGTCTAGTGTCACAATCTCCAGAATCTAGTGATTGTTGGATAAGAGACAATGTATATGTGGCCTGGTCCCTTTTTTCTCTATCGATCGCTTATAGCAAGGTTGAAAACAAGAGTGATGAATCTGCAATTTTACATTCATATGATCTTGAAATGGTTTTTTTTACTTATTTAATTTTAATTTTTTATTTTTTAGAAATGTACAAAAATTATGAGAGGTCTTTTGACATGTTTGATGTTTCAATCTAATAAGTTAGAATCTTTCACAAAAACACATTCTTTATCAGACGCGTTACATGTAATTGAATTGCTTTAAATTAAAATTAAATTTTTTTCAAGGCAAAATATTCATCCAAAACGTGTCAACCTGTTGTTGATGATGACAAATGGGGACATCTTCAATTTGATTCCATCTCCCTGTATATTCTAACTGTTGCTCAGATGACCCATTACGGCTTGAAGATTTTGTTTGATGATAGCGAAATGAGTTTTTTCCAAAATTTAATATTTTATATCGAAACATGCTACAGAATTCCAGATTATGGCATATGGGAAAGAGGCGACAAAACAAACCAAGGAAAAGTAGAATTAAACACAATATCTATTGGAATGGCCTATGCTGCATTGTTGGCTGTTAAAAAGGTAAACTTTTTAGGAATCGAACCTGAAATAAAAAAACTATACGTAAATGATGATCATATGGCCCAATGTAAGACTATACTCGAGTCTATGATTCCGAGAGAATCGCTATCGAAAGAGATTGGAGCGGGTCTCTTGATGATTACGGGATTTCCAGCTTTTGCTATTCGAGATGTCAGTGTGCGGGATGAAACGGAAAATTTAATTAATGATCAATTGAGTGGAACATTTGGATACAAGAGATTTATAAGAGATGGATATTTGACACCCCTTGAGGTTTCTAGTAGGTTACATTATGAGAATGATGAATTGAGGAAATTTGAAGGAATTGAAAGCGAATGGCCCTTGTTACATGCTTGTATGTGTATTAATGCAATTTTTAAGAATGAAAAGGGGATATTTGAGTCCAATATGCATCAATTGAGAAAGTAAGATAAGTGTAGATTTTTCAAAAAATTACGACAATTTTCATACATTTTTCCTGTTTTAGATCAATTTTTTTATTTTTCAGGAAATTATCACACTTTTTACAATTTTTTTCAGTTTTTGATCAATTCTTTTCATCTTTTCAATAATTTTTTAATGTTAAAAAATGTCTAGATGTCTTGTTCCCATGAAGGAAAACGAAAAAATCGGAGTTTTACCTGAATGTTATGCCGTCAAAATTGATAACGTTGACAAAGAGCGAAGTGATCCCAAATCCACAACTAGAATAGCCAAAGGAAAATGCCCCTACATTTGGGCTCAATCCTTATATCTGATTGCTAGTTTACTTGGAGATGGCTACATTACATGTAATGACATAGATCCTTTGAAAATGCACGTCAGTTACAAATCTACAGGATGTCAAGATATTATAAGTACTTTTTTAATATTAAAATTAAATAAAAAATAAAAAATATATTAATAAAATTTATAGTATGCATCGTATCTAATGACGAATCTGTCCATGAAGCATACCGTAAACAAGGAATAGAAATCCAACAACTGCAAGACTTGCAGCCTGTCGAATTGTATTATTCTACAGTCCTAGGCTGTATTCTCTCATCTATTGGACACTGTGATAGTTTCAAACTCACTGGTCGTGAAGAAAAAAACATTGGAATTTTAGAAACTTGTAAAGTATACACGATTAAAAATAGAAATTTGGCATTCTTCCCTCATTTAATGAACATAAATTCTTCATACATTTCGAGAGATCCAGATTATTTGATAGATCAATTGAGATCTAAAATCAATTTTTTACAAGACAATTGGGTCTATGAAGATTTCCCCATAATTGTAATAGACGCGGGAACTAGAAACGTGGATAAAAAAACTGGACAAGTATACTCTCAACTGGCCGACGTTGTTCAAAAGTTCAAGTCTGGAAATTTCGAAGGAACAAACATTCATTTTGGAAATCTGAATAATTACTTGAACGTGGTTAAAAAATGTAACCTTACTCACATGATTACCACAGAAGCCCTCTATGCTTCAATATCTAAATATAAAGATGAATTGTACACAGATAAAGAACCCTTAATTAGTTCAATCGTTGAAGGTAGAATTGATAATGTTTTGGTATGTGACAGTCTAGATTCCCGAGCTAATTCAATGGACGACGAAATGTATTTAGATTGTGAAAATTCTTACGATTATAGAGAGTTTGAAAAATTCAAGCACCATCGCAGAAGTACAGTCAGTGGCATTATTAGAGAACTCAGTATTTTTCGATCAAATCCAAAATCGTATAGTTCAGATATCGTGGAACCTAAAATTTACCAAAGTGATGTTTTAAATTCTCCCATCAAAAACACCTTTTTGAATATAAATAAAAATGCTTTGGATATATTCAACTCTTCTAAATATAATGAGGTTGATGTTGACCAATTGTTAAAGCAATTGGGTGCGACTCAGGAACTTCAAGAACAAGCCGACATTTTACATTATTTGCGGATTAAAAAGGGTATGGATTGGAAGATTGAATCAAACTGTCAGGCGACTGAAAAGTTTCAAAATTATACTATAAGAGATTTAATCGTGAGGTTACATGAAATGTCGTGCGAACAAAAAGCTTGGTGGATAATTAGGTTTATAGACAAAATAACATATTTGATTATTTATAATAATTTTATTTGTAGAATTTTTGAGTTATATTATAATATTTTCAATTTTAAACACATTAGATCATTTATTTCGTGAAATTTATACTTTTTATTAAAATATTTACAATTTTAAACACATTTGATCATTTATTTCGTGAAATTTATACTTTTTATTAAAATATTTTCAATTTTAAACACATT
>JAUZND010036670.1:0-45437 GCA_034780555.1 Coelogynopora nodosa
TATCAATAATACCACACATTAAGCCGAAATATTATTTTAAAAATAAAATAAGGTTAGTTAATTATAGTAATATGTTTTTACAGAAATATACCGTAACTTCTTTAATTACGATAACAATAACAAATTTTATTTTATGGAATAAATAAAAGTTAATAAACTTTTAAATAGGCTATTTCGAATTCGGAATATTGTTAAATAAATAAGTGTAATACTTTATTATCTATAATTATGTGTTACTTATTCAGTAGTATAATCCCGAAGGTGTACTGAATTTTAAAGAAGTTTATTAGTATATTTTCACATAGGCTAATATTTATTTATAATAAAGTAATTGATAATGAGGTAATATTATGATCTTCCAAATTTTAAGTACACATTATAGTATGGATATTGATTATACGCTAAAAAATATATTGTATAGTAAATCCTAATAAAATGACAAGTTGGCCTTGAAAACGAAGAATGAATATTAATGAAATAGTAGAAATAATTACTATCTAACAAAGAGAGGTTATGTTAATGTATATGCAATATGTACGCTTTTTTAAAACGATATATCATGTTTTTTAAATAGTTTTTAGCTAAAAAGCGTTATTGAAAAAAATATTTATTGCTTCGATTTATGTATTAGTTTTTTTCTCTATTAATAATAAAAAGATAAATAATTTTGAAACTATATAAAGACAGATCTGTTAATTATTGCCTATCGTGAATAAGGTTTTAGTTTTAAATCTATATAATAACAATAATTTAGATTCCTTATATACCGTTTTGGGAATTAAAATTCTTATATAATAACATATAATTACATATCTGAAAAAAATAGAACGTATTATTTCACGTTTTTTAAATAAATTGATTCTGTCATTACATTACATAAAGTCTTGGTGCATTTTTTACCTAGATATAATTGTTTTAAATACTATTATAAATAAAAAAGGAAATGTAACACAAATATAATACAATTTAATGAAAAACAAAATATCACTTTTTAAGAATGATTGCGCACAAATATTTTATAAATTTGTGTAGACTCTGCTTCTAAATGTTAGAAGTCAAGTGAGAGTTTCAAACAATGATTAAGACTGTTAGTTTGGTACATAATATGATATAGGCAACAGAGAAGTTCACATGTCACAGAATCTCATTTTGTGCTAGCTGATTTGATTTCAATACCACATTTAATTATTGAGTACTATATATTATGTTCTAAATCGTATATAGTTGCAGTTTATTAAATCATCCACCTTTCCCGGATGAAACATAATGTTGCCTGAACTTAAAATCGGCGGGAAACACATACAAGGCTTTCCATGATCTATTAAATAAACTTCACGGTAGTTTACTTTGATGCAATGCTTATTTTAGATTTTTGTATGTATACTTTAGTATTTTGAAAAAGTCTATAAATTATATATATTCATTGTATACTTATACAGATTACGCTGATTTTTTATGGAATGTTAGCTTTCCGTATATAAAAATGTTGCAATTCTAATGTAACACTTTTCTATATTTGTCGATGTTCACTCCGCGACATTTGTAGCAGGAGAGACCCAATTATTTATCTGACTTCAACTATAGTTATTGTGCTGTTCATGAATTTAACTAGTCTTTAAATATATAAAAATTGACTTATTTTATCCGATCAATTATTTTTTAATGGTCATATTTCTTAATCAAATATAGCATGATAAACAATTCCAGATATGAAATGGCATTTAAAAATATATTATTAAAAACATTAATAAACATCCTGCGTGATGCTATTCTGACAGTGTTGTAAATATTAAAATAACGATTACAATTTATGTATTATACAATTTTTCAAGAGTTTTTTACGTCAATATTTTATTTTTTGCGCATATGGCCAATGTGTACATGATGGTTATTTACTTTTGTGTGTCGAATTTTATGTACGCAGCAATTATATTATAAATAATTTTGACAACATTGTTCACACACACAATTTTAAAATATATATTTTTTAATGTATACATTGTTTATGTGCGCTTTTTACAATATAATATAGACCAAATAATGTTCCAATAATGTTCCAAGGTATTTGTCAGTGACATACCGTAAGTACATATATATATTCAGAGAGAGAGCGAGAGAGAGAGAGAGATAGATAGAATGAGATAATGATATCAACACGTGACACGTTTGTTGGTTCGCTGTCATTGTTAGCAATGTCGATGTCTGCAAAAAAAAGTCCAATGTGATAAGAAACATAATAAGAACAAGTTTTTAAAATAGTCATGTTGTTAAACCTCAATCATAGTAAACGATACCAATTAAAATATGATAACAAATTACTGAAACAATGCCTTATTTGAACTATTAAAATCTGAAAACAGGTCTATACATTTTTGAGTTCAACTACTATAAATGTTACCCCTATACAATAGATTGATTTAACATGTTGCTAGTTGAGAAAACATATTAAGGAAAATATTTTACGTTGGTAATAACATAATATTATATATATATATAATTTATTTAAGCACACACATATATACATATATAGATATTCTATATAAATTGAAAACGGAACTATACTATTATTAAATAGTATGTCATGAAATTGATTAATAACAGAGTAAAATATCTTTGTATATTTTGTATTATAAGTATTTAATTAGTTATTGTTGCAAAATTTATTATCTTTATTGAATAATAAAACCTAAGGATCTTATTTTTCAAATCCATTATTTTTTTATCTAGTGGAAAACGAGGTTTGTAGTGCAAAAGAAAAACCACAATAGCATTTAAAGTTTATTACAATTAATACAAAATAACCAAGCTATCACCTTTCATCAAGAAGGCATAATCATGGTGTGAATATTATTGCATTCTTGATGAAAGGTGAAAGCTTGGTTATTTTGTATTATTGTAATAAACTTAAAGTGTTATGGTGGTTCTTCTTTTGCATTCCTCACAGTGACCATTACGAGGTTTGTAGCATTTACTGAAGCAAGATGGTACGCCCGTATACTGAATCTGTTTATCTAAGGAGATAAATACTTATTGAATCATTATTGTATTGGTTAATTTGACAACACAATACAATGATCTCGCTACTTTGTAATGAACTAAATTGTATGACATCAAAATACTTAGCTGTAACCATATTAAATACAAATACGAAAAATTAACTTTGATCAATTTATAAGGTTATAATATAACTTCAAACCTCAACTCTTACTCATTAGAAAGAGGTAATTTTCAAAAACGGATTCTGCATAGAAATACGTATTGTGACAACATACATTTTTTAAATAGTTGCATAGGCAGACTTTTTTTACATAGTGTTATAATTTACTATAGTAACTGAGTAACTAGTAATGCAATTGTTTAACATTTGTTTATTAATTTATTATTTTAATTTTTAACAATTGTTTAACAGATAATAATGAATTCATCCGTTTATGAGGTACTTGTTATCAAGCTTTTATTTGCATATTCACCGCAAATATCTGTCTGTTATGTTAAATGTTGTAACTAATGTAATTGAATAAATCAAACATTAGTTAATAAATATAATGAGTGAAAAAATGATTTGATACATATTTAGTAACGATATGAACAAAAACAATTTTGAAAACAATTGAATTAATTTATAACTGCCAATAACTTAAAAAATTTTTTTAGTAATAAAATATTCACAACACAGTAGGCCACGTCTGAAGGAAAAATATTTTTATCTCCGATATGTTGAAATGGGCTTTTTAAATAAAGCCTCTTGCTTTTTCTATCTTAATTCCACCCCAGCCTAGCCACCCCTTGACCGCAGAAAATGAATGTCAAATTTATAGCCAGTATAGGATCACTTTTCTAATGGAACCCATAATAAATTGATAACTTGAATTGATTCTTACACGGGGGTGGGCTGCATCTCGGTGCTATCGTTGTTCTGCATTGTATCTTCAATTAATATTGGAATCGTTGCCTGTCATATGATGAATAAGAAGCAGGAGAAATTAATAATAGTAAATCAGGTTCCATTTAGCAGATAAAATACTTACACCAAAATATTTCTGGGAATCCTCAGCTATTACGTATTTCGATGAATGATTATGCTCTAAAAAGGAAATGTATATTATTTATAAATTTTTTAAAACCAAATTAAAAAATTGTTTCAATAAGAAATTGGTGCAAACTATTTGAAATTGTTTCGAAATGTGCATTATTCTACCATCAATTTAGTTACATTTAGAGTTGTTAATATTTTATGTTTTGTCTATTCCATTTGGCAGATAGTGATTCTAATGTTTCAGATATACTTTAATATATTTTATTTGCGTAATTAAAATCATAAATAAGAAATAAAATTATGTATTAATAGTAAAATATATATTTGAATTATTCGAATTATATAAAACTAACAAATTGTAAATCCAGCGTACCATGACTTCGACTAAAGGGTCGACACTTGAAGAATCCTCGGATCAGTTTTATACGTGAAGGACGTTCTTCAGGAGCTCCAAGTGACCTAAAACAAAACAAAAAAATTGTCAAATTAAATGCATTTGTATTTGTTAAAACTGGTTTTAGATGGAATAAATATTATCAATATATTTTTGTAAACAGCGCCTAAATGTCAAAAGAGCCCAGATAAAATGAATAATGTACTTAGCTACATGCTCAACACTCTTACAATGTATATAAGCATGTTAGAATCGGAGGAACGGGAGGGAGGTTAGCGAATTCGAATAGTTAAATCAATTGAGATTTTTAATATTTCTCTTGATTGATTCAGCCAATATTTAACTATTTTATCAAATGAGTTTTATAAGAAAAGAAAATTATAAAAATGAAAATAATTTTTTAGGATATTGTTAGATATATTTGTATTTTGTATTTTGTAATTATATTATTTATTTCTACACTATGCAGATTTGACAAGTTTTTTTTCGGTTCTTCTTGTTCAAGGTTATTTAGGAACCGTAATAGTATCATAAATTATGTAATTAATCAAATTAGTGACCCATTGTTTTAAAACATTCCCTATTCAATATTCCCCATTCCCTATTCAATTTGATTAAATTGGGAAAGGAAAACAATTTTATTCTCATTTATTGGTTAACAAACATGTTTTGTTGGGGGGTATTGCTGTATTTCGAATCGTTGAATCAATTAAGATTGCTAATTTCAATTAGTTGATTCCGCCAATATTGAAATATTTTATAAAGTAAGTTTTATAAGGTAAAAATTATTGGTTGAGGCATAGTTTTTGGATAAGCTTAAAATGCTGCTAGGTTACGCATTTATTATTATGTATAATTAAAATTTTATATACGAAAATAATTAAGCTAAATCATAGAAGGTCGGTCAAGAGATAAGACATATTAAGTGAGTAAATTATTAAGAATAATTATTGTAAAGATAATTATCTAAATTGGGACCGTGAAAAGATAGGCTAAAGCCAGGTACCAAACCTTTTGGTAGCCAACAGTATGCATGAGGAGGTAACTGGAGAGCATTTCCGCCTCTGCAATAAACAAGCGCTGAGAATGGAAAAACGGTTTTTATATATGATGGTCTCATATAATATAAGAAGCTGCGTAAAATATCCGAAATTGGCATTCAAAATAAAAATGATTCCGTAAATACCTTTTAAGGTCTGCAGTGACTGACTTCCATTTAACAATTTTGGGCTTTATAATGAAGCCACCAATAAATATAACATTACGACATGCCCGACTTGGAGCGTATTGTATAATGTATTGAAAGTATATTCAAGATGTAATTCTAGAATTTTGTGAAAGAACGGATGGTGTATACCAAATATATTTAATTAAGCATGAATTCAATAATCAAGTAATCATTGATCTTCTTCCTTACATTGTAAACGTAGACATGGTTATAATAGTAGTTACTATTTGAAAATATAATCATTTATTTGTAATATTGTAATTTTATATAATATGTAGTTGGTATATTGTTACATAATTGTTATTTACAATGATTGATATATATGGTCGTTTTGCACCATTTCACCTCCATTTTATAACATTTTCAGAAACGTAAACAACTTCAGTGTGTGTTATTTGAATTAATCGAAGTATTGTATATTGATGGCTTTTAGCATGTCTGAAATATAACCTGGTCTAAAATCTTATTACATTGAATACATCATATTAATATTTATTGAATTAAGGATAAATCGTGAAAAATAATAATCTATTTATAAGCTTTGACAATTTTAGATTTTTTTTCCTATTTTCGATTTGTTGTTTTGTGGTGGTACTGAGGAGTAGTTTAATGAAATGTTGGAATTGTCTATTATCTTATATTTATACAGTTATTGTTTCGTTTACAAACAGAACAGGCAAACCCCAAAACACTTTATACAAAAATCACCCTGTTTAGGATTTCCTTCCTCCCAAGCGCTATTTTAATTACTGGTTTTGATATTGCGTACATCAAATTTACAAATGTCTAATTATGACATTTTTACATCTATTGTACAGAGTGTCGTTTTCTATTTGTTTGTCTAAGTTTACTAGCATTTTATTATTATTATAAATTTGATATTATTATATTATAGATAATTATTATGTTCTCTCGATCCCTATGAGAGTACCTATGAAAAAATATATATAATTAATTATTATCGATCGTAATTGTTAATTTATTTATCATAAAATTTATAATGTATTTATTTTCATGCTGTATACAATTTTTGGACGTAAAATTATTTATTACTTGAAACTATTGAAAATAATATTCTTGAAATATTAAAAAAATTATTTGAAGACAATTAACAATGAATTATTTTGTTAATAAAAAAAAAGAAAAAAGAACTGAACTCTAACATCGTTTACGATTTACAGTCAGTATATTTTCACAGGTAGAAGTAAAACCTAAATATATTCTGCTCTTGAACAAAAATAAAGGATATAATCAGGGAAATAACTAGTTAGTTTTTGATGTGGTACACATCAAATGATTCTACAAGCTTATTTACGAAAATAACATTTTAATTTTGTTCAATAAACGAATTATGAACATTGGTTAAAGGTTCATATATTATGAATAGTTCTAACTATTTCATTAATCATTTAAATTGTTTAGATATCGGGAGGTTTCCTGTAACAGCATAGGTAGAATATATATAGGTAAAGTTAATAAAAAGCACTGGCTGTTAATTAAAATGAATGTACTATATATGCCGGTCACTACATTTATTGTACATTACATTTCTATCGCTCGAAAATGGAAGTCTCTTCCGAAAATTTGCGTAATTAATACATTAATATTAACAGCCAGTGTTTTTTATTAAATTTAGCCAGTTAAATGGTTTTTATTTTGTAATATGAAAATCTTTTATGCAACAAAATTAAGCTTTTTTATTAAAAACATACAGTTTACATTGATTAATTTTGCTGGCACTACACGTAGTTGTTTAATGTTTCATATAACATGCATAATAAAATAAATAAAAGTATAAAATAATAATAACTGTGTCATATTGATGGATCTACATGCGACCAAAAACAATTAATGTTATCTATTTTTACTTATATTTTTACTTACTTCAGTTGATCTTTACTCTTATAAAATTGTCTTTTATTTAACATACTTCCATATTTTATTGTTTATTCAATCAATATATTAGTTGTTATACCTCTGTTAATCATCTTGTCCCTGAATGATATCATGAATATAGGTGTAAATATTTTAAAAACATAATTTCATCTATAATTTCT
Source organism: Coelogynopora nodosa (assembly GCA_034780555.1). NCBI lineage: Eukaryota > Metazoa > Platyhelminthes > Proseriata > Coelogynoporidae > Coelogynopora > Coelogynopora nodosa. Next base: position 7,716 of record JAUZND010036670.1, read on the forward strand.
TTGGTAATTGTCGAAATAAATAATCAACCAGTCAAAATTATAATAACTATGAAATTATTTTATATCAATTTATGTATAAATTAAAAAATAAATTGCGCAGACGAAATACAGTAAGAATTCTAATAATTCTAATATTTAATTTTCCTTGTTTAAATGTTCTTATTTATTTAATAAATTTAATTTAATTGAAATTAATGGAATTTGTAAGAAATAAAATTTTAAATATTCAAAATTTTAACATATAAATAATACTACTAGGCTATAAAAATATACTTTTGAATAAATTTTGTTTTAAAAATATTTGACGAAAGTTTCAGATTGTTACTGCACTACACTGCACTTCACTTAACTTTATATTCATCTAGATTCGTTTTTATTTTTTCAGTTTAAGTTTAATAACATACAATAGTTTAACACTTTTTGTATAGGAATCTATTTATAACAATTCCTTATATTTATTATATGTTATTATAATTAAAATACTTATTGAAACATTAATTTTCAAGTCTGCTATATATCGTTACGTGCAACTTAAATAAAATTATTTCAGAAATAGTTTTCTTATTACTTCAAATATAAAAAGATAATTTTGCGGAAATCGGTGTTTTATTGTGAACTGTTTATGTTTAAAATAAATATTTATTATTATTTTTATATCTAAATAATTTAACAATTAAAAGGAATTATGAATTAAATCCATATTTTTATTAATTAATTTCAGTTATTTATTCAACTGATAATATGTTGTTTATAAAAAAGTGAGCAATAGCAATGAGTATGCATTATATCTTTTTCGAATTGTAGTATATATTTACGATGAATAAAATAGCTAAATATATTTGGAAATACTTGTATCTCTTCAATAGTGATTGACCACCTCGTTACTACACATTATTTAACAAAATTTGCTTTATGCTCCCACTGTGTATATATGCAAATAAATAAATAATAAAGCATTTGTTTCTGCTGAGCAAAACTGACATCCATATAAAAGAAGAATATTTGTTCTTAGAAATTGTTCAATTGACATCAATGGTATGTTATCTTGAAATAGTTGATTTTGCTTTAAATTTGATTAATTTTGGTGTATGTGGAGATGGCAAATGGACTAACTGTAAATATCAATTCTTATGAAGTATATATAAAATATGTTATGTTTATTTGGAGCATATATTATTAAAAATACTTATCGTTTATAACGGCATAAAAATTGTTATATAATTATATACGTTTTAAAATCTACAACATTTTGTTTTGTAACAAAACAAATATTGATATTTATAATATTTTTTCACATAGAATATCTGCCATGAGCTGCACAGTGGGTCAAATATCGGCATTACTTCAAAAAAAAATGTTAAATTATACTTTTACATATTATCATTACTAAAAACAAAACATTATAGACAATCATATTCTGCTATTTAATTTTGTTATTTTTGTTTTAATTATGTAAACATATTTCAGTTGTTGTCTATGGTATTGACAAATAAACAAAATTTTACTTAGAATTAATCAAGAAAGAAAATTTAGAATTTGTTTTAATCATTAGATAATTATTTATTATTTTTCAAATAATTAATATTGATTGCTAGGTGGTTCTTAAGCCACATAGCAACTAATCGTTTAGAAATTTATACCATAAACCAGCATATTAACTTTACTGCAGATAGACACAAACATTATTCCAATTTGATTAACCATTTGATAATTATGTTTAAAATATTTAATATTAGTTGTTAGGGCGTTCATAAGCCCCATAGCAACTAATCGTTTCGAAAATCATACCGTTTAAGTCAGCATATTAACTTTAGTGTAGATAGATATCAAAATTATTCAAAATGAATAACCCATTAGATAATTATTTAGTATTTTTAATTAGATAAGATAATTACTAATATGATTATTATGATAATTAATTTATAGGATAATTTTTTTTCCAAATATTTAATATTGGTTGCTAAACCCCATCGCGACCAAATTGTTTGGAAAATTATACCATTCAAACCGTCATATTAACTTTAGTGTGGATAAAAACCAAAATGATTATAATTAGATTTTTCATTAGATAATTATATTAAAAATATTTAATATTAGTTGCTAAGGCGTTGATAAGCTCCATAGCAACCAATCGTTTGAAAAGTATGCTATTTAAGCCAACATATTAACTTTAGTGCGGTGATAGACACCAAATTTATTAAAATTGGATGCTTTATGTAAATTAGAGTTTTTTTGTTCAATAAATGGCCATTCTTGACCCATTGACATCACATTTTATTATTATTATTTATCAATAGAAAAACTGTTTATACTTATGTTATTTTATTATTTTACGTCAATTTTCTGGTGATAAACTGAGTGTTTTAGATCTCAAAATGTTGAATATAAACGGACTTTTGTTGGAAAAATATTCATTACTGGAATTTCAGTCTACTTATTATTTGAAAGCTTCACAAAACCGACGCAGCTTAAATCAAATTAAAATTGGCACAGCTGTATCATGTTGTGATCCTAGATATATTGTATGTTAATACGATTGTCATAAGCCAACTTTTTAGACCAAGTATACTTATGGAAAACAAATTTTAACTTTGTTTGGCTAATGTACAATTAAGTTCAAACTTTAATTATTTTTGTTTCACGATTGGAAACTGAAAGTTTAAATTGTTTTGAACCAGACCCATTCATTATATTAAGTTAATTATTAAATGGTACTTAAACCTGTATTGTCTGCAAAGTTTAGGTTAAAGTCAGTTATAAGTTATATATTTTTCATAAATTATCTGACACATTTTCATTGAATTTTGATGTTGATTTTAAAAACATAAACTTTTGTTGAGTAATTCGACAGGAATTAAACTCATCTGAAATAGTTATATATTTTTATATCAGGTTAAATATATATTTTGTTATATTATATTATTTTATTGGTTTTTCATGTAAAAGGTTTAATAGTTATTTAATTTTTAAAGTGTATAACAGTATAATGTTTATAAATGCTGTTAAACAAAACAAATGATCTTATTGTATCAATTCAAGTATACGTCAATCATTAAAAACATGGCAACACAAGTTTTTCAAAAAATAACATAACTCACTCATTGCCATCGGAAAGAATCTGTCCATCAAAGGGTTCCGCAGAATCCAGATCCTCCTCAACATCATACAAAAAGTCACGAAGATTGTCGTCTTGGAGGAATTCCTGTGTCCGAAAGCTGAGCGCTGGCCACTGAAGCAACTCTGGGTACATCTCTGTGTTGGCACCGGCCGACCGAAAAGAAATATCGAGGTTGTAGTCGAGCATAGCGGAGGTCTTGAAGTCTTCATCATCGTCGCCAAATGGATTCATCACGCACATGGCCACCTGCATTTGACAAAAATACAACTATTAAAGTATAACGCATTTTAAACGGTATTATTTAACCCGCACTCTACCTCCGGCACCTAGGGTATGAATAGTTTGGTAACTAAGGGTGATTAACCAGGGGTGATTGGTAACCAAGGGTGATTATCAGAATTGGCTAAGTTTATTTAGTCTGAATGAAGTAGTATTGTACAGAGCTATTTATAGAATATACATACATATATATTATATATATATATATATATATATACATATATTTTAATATTTATTTTTTATATATAAAAAATAAATCATTAAATATACATCTATAAATACGTTATTTTGAACAAATGATTATCTAAGTTACTCAAATTATAATCAAGGTTGTATTCATAACTCCACAAACCTATAAATAGTTGTCAGGAGGTTGTCATTCAAGTCTATATTTTGTACCATGACATAGCATTTTAAAAATAATATTTATATATTATATTTTTTTAAACTGTGATTATAATCAGATGGTTATCAAATATTTGCTAAAACTTTCAATTGTTACTCAAATGTCATGTGTAGTAAAATTAAATGTCTTAATATAGATGTACATTATCCATATGGATAATCTAGCTTATTGATATAATAGAAGATAATAAAAAAGGCCTTCAATATCAGTTCAATACTATTTTAGGTTTGGTTATAAAACAGAATTATAGATGGGAAAATTATTATAAGCACTCTTGGTAGCAAGAGACTTCCATCTGTAATGTGGTTAAATTGTAGAGAACATACTGTATATGTTGATTGTATATGTTATCAATTATAATATTGATTTGTGTAACGCTTGATTGTGTAGACTATCACACATTTTAAAATATCTAAAAACATTACAAAATTATTAAAAAATAAATTATATACATAACATATAAAATGAAGTAAATATCGTGAACCAAATATTAAAGAAAAGACTACTATTAATAATTAAACTGCTGATTAATGTGACATTAAAAATAAATTTTAAAAATAAAACAAAAATCCAGTTATATATATATACAGTACATATTATATTCAAAAACACTTTACTGATAAAATTTTTGTTTAGTCGAATGTCCAGTTTGGTTTTTTAACACATAACACGGGATTTACTGTTTATCTCTATAGGGTAAGAAATATACCTAAACTACTTTTGAGACTACTTTCAAAATTTGTCTATTGGTTGAAAAATAAGTTTAGGATATTGGTTTGCTTTTCTAAAAACAAACAATTTTCGTCCTTAAAGTTAAATCAAACAATTCATTTGTTTGCTGAATTTAAATATGTCGATATATATATATATTTATATATATATATATAATTTAAAACAATGAATTTACTGAATCCTGGAGAAATAAAAATATCCAAAATAAATGTATAAAAATTATATTTTAGCCGAACGCGTTTCCAAGAACTTGTTCTCTTTATCAAGGCATAAGTTAATATATCAAAATAACCTTAAAACAACTACTCAATTAAAATACAATAAATATAAATTAAATCAAGATAATCAATAGTTTAAAATTATTACAACAATTTATGTATTACAAACAAATCATTAAGCAGATTCGAAAAATATTAATGTAATTTACAAACTAAAAACAACTATAAAAATATTTGACTAAATCTTCACGACATTTACTGGTGCCAGTATCACTTCGAGTCTTAAGGAAAGAAATGAAAAAATCTTCCTGGGAGAGTCGATCATCTTTAGACCAGTGTGGGTTGGTATCTATTAGTGTTACTTTCATGACACTTTCATTATAATCTGTTTTATTAAAATGTTCGGCGTTACGAGTCTTGCCGCGTTGGGTCATCCTTATGTCAGATTTATGGCCATTAATTCTATCTGCTACTGAATGTTTTGTTTCACCTATGTATAGTTTATCATATTTTACACAGGTGATTGCACATATACAGTTCTTGGTAGTACAATCATCTGAGTTTTTTTATTTTAAAATTACGCTTTAACAATTTATTTGTAATATTACCAGTTTCTTGAAAAATATTGCATGTTTTACATCGGGCTCTATTGCACTTATTATTTATTTTATTACATGTTGGACTGCAGTTAATACAATTAACAGCTTCTGTTTTTACTAGTTTTCTTTTGAGGTTGGAGTTTTACGGTATGCAATGACAGGAGGTTCTGGAAAAGCTTTTTTACTAGGAGGAGATGATTCTAAAATATTAAAACTTTTACGATTTATTTGAGGCAGTAAGTTATTCGTTTCAATATTTAGAAACACTATTTGTAGTCCAAATAATATATTTACTTACAAATTAGCGGTCTACATAATAATCCTAAATAAAAACAAGAAAACTAAAATCTCGATCAAAAATTTAAAAGTACACTTATATGGGGATTATATAAGATAACCATTTCATTATACTTATAAGATGAATATGACGATCGTACTGGTCAATCAATACAATATTGATTGTTAAAAATACGTATTTAAATAATATGTTTCAAGAACTCTGTATAGTGAGGGGTGAATTCTTTTTGAGACTTCGCACTACGTTTGCAGCAGATACAAATATTTAAATTTTAGAAATATATTAATTTGTTATTTATATATTAAGCAATTAGTGCCATATGTATGCAGTTCTGTGCATGTGATGCTTGGTGAATCCAATTGTTACTATTCAATACATACGCTTCTACATGTATAATCCATAAATATCGGATTTGTTTTATTTACAACATGTTTTACTCAAATTTTACACAAAAAAGTTGTTGAATGAATAGTTGATTAATTCATTTATCCGATCTCTATGATATAATCTCATTAAATAACTCATTCAAGAGCAACATTTTTGGTTGAGTGATTACTTTAACTTTATTTATAATAATTAAATTTTTAATATGGGTTCTACAAGTTCTACAAGTTAAAAACCAGCAAATTTAAATAAAACTCAAATTTATTTTAAAAAAAGTCAAAATAGTTTAAAACTAGTTTTTTTAGATTCAATTTAGAAACAACTAATAACTAATCAAATTTAATCAAATTCAAGTCAATCCATTTCTGACTAAAAAAATAAGCTTCTTCATAAAGTGCTTATAATATTATGAAATTGTGGCATAATTGAGAAAATCTAAATACAAATTAGTAGAACGAAAGTAAATAAATGCGAAATGAAAATGGGAATGGTTTTTTAAAACATACCTTAAGCCATCCCATGAGAAATAAAAATTGAAATATAGTAAACATCGGAATGATGAAGTCGACTTCGTGACCTTTGATTTTCTGTTTTGGATCCACAAATTGAGCGGCAAATAATTGACATAGGAAGTAGGAGTAAACAGCAATGATGACAACCTGAATTGGGATTACACACGTAAATAAATAGATATATATACCGATATGTAGATATGTAGATTTCGAAGAGGAATACAGATATTTTCACAAATTACGTGAGATAGCCCAGTCGGTTAAGGCGCGTGTGATTAAGTGTGAAGGTAGCGGGTTCGAATCCCAGCAGTGTACCTTATCTCTACCTAGCAGACAGCTGTGTCTGTCGAGTGTATAGAAACTCTTCTGAGTATTTTTAAGAGTGTCATACGATAATTCCAGAAAATGGCCATGAATATTGTACTAAGTAAAAAAAGAGTTCCCAAATGTTACTTTTCAATGACAATGAGTACACGAAGAGATGAATTTGGAACAAAATATTTAGTAATTTGTTTTTTCGTAAAATTATTTATTAAATACCAGCCGAATTTGATAAAATCATTAAATGATATATCAGCCAAAGATATCATCCGAAATATACATTATAGCCCTTAAAAAAATACAAAAATGTAACAAGTGATTGATTTATTTTGGATTTTGTGGATGGTTTCAGGGAGGGTGGACTTATACTCAAAAAATTAATCAAAAATGAATAAGCACAGATAAACTGTAAAACTAACCGATACTTATTTTTTTATAAAACAATATACTAAAATGTGAATTTAATCATTGATTACTCGTCGTGTAACCCTATGGTAACGCTGTAAACTTCATGTAATGCTGTAACTCGCGAATTAATCTGCAAAAAAATACTTAAAGTTTGCCTGTAGATACATATATGTAAAAAACTATTTTTAAATAATAGTATAGAAACACAAGGAATTTGTATTATGAATTCAATGTAGGAATATTTTTAAACTTTCATCGGTCCCATAATTATTATCATTTAATATAAAAAACACTTTTTTTGTTTGTCCTTGCCGTACAGTAACATTTTTTGTACAATTTACACAACTGTAGAGTTTTCAATAGTTTTATAAAAATTTGTCATAATTTATTAATTTCTAAAAATAATACAGTGATGTGGTAGGTACTATTGATAACATTCATAAAAAAATGTAATCTTATTTAATATTGCGCTGATATATTTAAATACTTTTTATTTAATATGTATATCAATATATTTAGTAGATATAACAGAAAAATTATAAATTATAAAATATCTAATTGTGATACCGATATGGTATATTTTACAGCAGGGATGCGAATTTATAATTTAGGAAAATATATCAATTTTAATAATTATACTAGATAATTTTTTCCAAAAGGAATGAAATTGAATAGTAAAAATTGCTTAATGATTATATTGCTATTTTTTATAAATTCCTTTTTTATAGGGGGAGATAGCCCAGTCGGTTAAGGCGCTGGTAATTAAGTGTGAAGGTAGCGGGTTCGAATCGCAGCAGTGTACCTTATCTCTACCTGGCAGACAGCTGTGTCTGTCGAGTGTTTAGCAACTCTTCTGAGTTTGTTCAAAGTTGTGCCAGAAAATGGCCCTGTATGATGTACTAAAAAAAAAACCTCACCTTTTATGTCGTCAATTTTAATCATTCAAACATTAAGGGAAGCATATCTTAGTTTAATGTTGTATAAAATGTCTGTCTACACATTACTGCTTGTGAATGTTTGTGACTGAAATTTCAACACCTGGATTTCATTTAATGTTAAATTGCATCAAATTTGTTATGAAGTGGTTGGGTAAATTTTACTGAACCTATATTTTAAAATTAACACATAAAAAAATGAACATCACGTTATAATCCTCCATTAGTGAACTTGTACGAATTTATCGGGCCTAAAATTAAAAAAAAAACTCTTTCAAAATATCTAAAACAAAAAATAAAATATTTAATAGCTAAATGTGAAGATTATTAGTCGTTTCTATGACTTATTTTATTGCTAAGTAGTATAGGGTTAACATTCGGATAGGATATATAATTTTTAAATGAATTATCTGTTATAATTATATTCAATACACGGGTTAACATTTTTTTAACGAGTTATTCGCCTGGATCCGCTAATTTTAAAAGGATAAATTAATGCGATAATACTTAAAAAAAGTTAAATCAATAAATAAAATGATATATAAAAATGCATTTAACATAATTTCTTTACTTTAAAATTATTTGAAATGTATTTCCATAAATTGTAATATCCGTTCATTTGTTTTTCTTAGCTACTTTGAACATTTAAAGACTTTCAAATTGATATTGTTTGTTTACTGACCAAATTTATATAGATAGTATATATATATATATAGTTTATTCATTGCTGGAGATATTGTTTTGGCAATTTTGCATTTTACTGTTTTGAACGTAAGTTAGTGCAATATTGATTTTTATATACCAATTATAAACAAAGTATGAATAAATTAAGTATTCAATAAAAATATTCAATATATTATAAATACATACCAATAACAATATTAGTGACAAAACTATTTTTTATAAAAAAATGCAAGACAATAATAATTGTTGTGATTACATATACCACCCCAAAGATAATGTTATATAATATAACATTTTAAATTAAAAAACTAATAAAAATGGTTTAACTTAAAAATTTAACAAACTGAATGAAATATTTTAAGGTGTTATTTGAGAGTAAATATGCTTAAAAAATTGAAAACAAACGCTTAGATGGTCTAATTCAGCCACTCCGGCTCAAAATGTCTCAATTGAAGGCACAATGGACATGATATAGGTGACGTAAAATGTTTCCATATATTAGTTTTAATTATTTAAAATAGATTGATGTAATTTAAAATCGCTCCCAATATAGAGCTTTTATTGGATGTAATTAATTTTTAAATAATTTCTTTGCATGTCTTTGTATGCGGTTGTCAGTAACATTTTATGAATAATTTGTAGTCGTTTGCAGTTAATATAGCAAAATATTGAACTAAAATATTTAACAATTAAACGCGAGAACATTTATGATTGTGGATAGTTGTTATATAGAAAGTATAAATATATGCGAATGATTTGATAAATAATAATAACATTTTTTTTAAGATAATTTGCATGGTCGTAATTATGACATTTTCATATAGTTTATGTTGATATTTTAGTAGGGCCTATTTAAAAAAATCATTTCTGTTTACTATCAACAATTTTTTTAACCAGTTATATATTTTTGGAAAATAATCAGAGAAGGTAAAAAACTTTTTAAGAAGTTTCTTTTAAAATCTTATATATTTTTAAAAACAATAGTAAAACACATTCCATTAGTTTTAAAAAATAAAGGATTAACATTTGGTTTATTATTAAAAAAAGGTTTGAAAATGTTTTTATTTCATTTTAGTTAGGTATTTAATATAAGAAACCCATTGTTTTCTCGAACGGAATAACACAATAAAACAAGATAAGTAGGTATCAATTTTTACTATTCACGTATTATAGAAACTTAGATATTGATATGAAAACCAATCGCTTTTAAAACTTAAATAATTTTAATAAATAAGTATTAATAATATAATTGATTATATAGATAATTTTTTTAAAAAATCAATAAAATAAAAATATAATTAATTACGTTATTAATTTATAACTAATTTTATAAACTTAATAATAAAGTCCATAACAAAATGAACGATATTTACATTAAGGGAAGTTTAAATTAAAGGAAGCTTATCGTTTGTTACATAGTTATCACTTTGAAATAACATTGACCTAGTTATATTAAAATAAACGCATTTCAGTTGAGCCAGTGAATGACCTACTTGTGTGTAGACCAATGGAATTAGGATACTACTGTAGATCTGGAGTGTTTGCATTTGATCACGGAGCGCGTCAATCTCCTACAAAATAATTAATGCATATTAGTAAATCATGGGTGCGAAAGTCGTTATATTTTTACAATGTGAATAAGATACCAAGTGTTCTGAATTCGTACCCCGGTCTAAGTCAAAAGCATTATTATCGTTACAAAATGTAGGTACTTGTAAATAAATTTATTTACCAACAAACATTATTTTAACATAAAAAATTGATGACAATAAGCAAAAAATGAAGGATTGAAAATTAGGTTCACTCTATTATTTTTGAAGCAATATATGTGTGTTTACATTTCAAAAATCTTTTTTTTATTCGTTTTCGTAAAAAAGTTGTGTTCTTTAAATGTGTCAAAATATTTCCTTATATTATTTACATTATATTGTATTATTTGTTAAGTTATATTTTTTCATCTTATTACAACATTTAAAAAAGTTTAATTACCAAATTTTTATTCCAAAGTTAAAACAACTTATTGTGAAATACTTTTGTCAACTTGTCCATCGTTTTCTGTGGCACTGTATTATACATATTATGACTGAGTAATCAAAATACAGAAGATCTAAAAAAATTTATTTCCATTAAAACATTTTTTATTCTATATTCTTTTACATTAAACTTTTTAAAAATATATAATTTTTAATCTGAATTTTTAACTTTCAAATACATTTCAGCATCATAAACAAATTGTATTCGGTTTATAATGAGCATTTTAAATTTATATGTTTATGTATAGGACGGCAAATCAAAAAGCAGCAGAAATACCATGTAAAGGTTTGTGATGCAGTAAATGTTGTTTATACATTATAAAGAAGAAAATTGACAATAATCTTTACCGTCTTCTTGTTACAGTGTATAAAAATGTATACTTTTGAGAAATTAAGGGCAAATATTGTACATCTTGTACGTTTAATAAGAGATTAAATAAAAATTAAAAAGCAATAAAGTTGTCCTAAATATATATTGGCCAATATAAACGTATTGTTTTCCATATCATCAGTTAATTCAAAATAAATAGAATAACCAATTGTGGAGCAAACCATTATTAAACTAAAGGCAAACAAAGATAATAATTTTCACAAAACAATTTTAATATCATCAAAACTATTTTAAATGTGAAATTTTGTGATATTTGTTAAATATGGAGAATTTATCATGTTTTATTAATTGATTAGTCGATTAATAAATCAGAGGGAATATAAATCAATGGAAATTGCTTTTATAATTAAATTTTCGTTAAATTTTCACAAAATTGTAACATAAGAAAATAATAACCTTTTAGCATAAGAAAACTAGTAAAAAAAAAACTTTAGTTATTGCTAATAAAAATATTTTTGTATAGGTACTTCAAAGAAAAATGCATAATTTAATATCAATATATATATATATATATATATAACTTATATATACACTTGTCCTACTTATGCCATTTACATACTCTACCTCAATAAGGCCGTTCAGTGTCCTAGGATCACTTATATATCCATGAACAAACAGTTTATGCAGAAAGCGAATACTCCATTGAATTGGTATCCAATACTCTGCTTTATATGGCTTCCCAGTTCGTTTCTCGTGTTCCGACGCGATTGCTTCGAATGCGCGAATTTCTGAATTTGTCACCATCTTTTTGAAAGTTTGACGAATTTCTATATAGGCCAAAACAATGCAAAACAATGCATTCTAATACTGAGCTATAAATGTTAACATCCTCTAACAAATGAGCAGTGCGAATATTTGCATATGTTCATTAATTTTTTTTATAAAACACAAACAGATACTTAATGAAGTGAGATAGAAATCTTCCTATGGTAATGTAAAAGTTAGAAATATATAACAATTTTATTATTTATTAAACTACTATTCATGAGATAGAAAATGCCAATGGAAAAATACTTATAATATAAGGATTATTTCAATGAATTTAAAATTGTATCCATTGAATCATTATATCTATTTAAAATATATGGTTTATTATTAATTATGCAAAGATATTCCATGATTATATACAATTGTGTGTATAGAACATTCGTGTACATTTTTAAAAATCGAATGGCCCTAAAATAAATATCGAATGCGACCCAAAATGTCGAATGCGCTCCATTGATATATATATTTGTCTATTGGGCCCTAAAAGTATCAAATAGGCCTAGTTTTTCGTGGGGCCCAATCGAATGGGTCGCATTCTATATTAGTTAGGGGCCCATTCGATTTGTAAAACTTTATCTATATATATTCAATATATTTTTTACATCTTGTACAATTCGAAAAGTTGTATTTAACCTTACTGGGATCACGGTTGATATTTTCAAGAACTTCGCGAACCGATTTTTCTTCCAATGCAGCGTGAGAGGTGCCCTTGTGTAAACGGAAACGAATGGCAATTTGGTCGCTGATTTGATGCATCAACAAGATCCAGCCCAGATTCATATAACGCATGAGACAGAACCTGGCTTTGCGAGATTTTTCAGGACCATTTCCAACCAGGAGACCCTACAAAATAGACACAAAGATGACACGTATTATTGAATTGAATTAAAAAAATATATATATAACGTTATATTTATTACAAGGTAGATGAGATATTTAAAGAATTATAATTTCCCGAAATTATTGGTGATATTGCTGATAATTATTGCTTTTAAAAAAGCTGTTTTCTTGATTTTTATTGACAAAAGGGTTTTTTCTTTTAATGATGATAAATACATAAGTGTTGTTATTTAAAATAAATTGTTTATCATGACTTTTTTGTAATTGCACAACAACATTTCATAACGTTTATAAAATTAGACTTGATGGTTTAGAATTCCCTTAAGACAATTTTTTTTTTGACAAATATGGTTATAGCTCCAGTGAATGTCATTTACTCGATTTGCAATTCACAGAAAAGATTTTATGATGAAGAGCCCTATTTACTATAGAAATGGTGTAGATCCATGGTTACACATTTAGAGAATGGACCTCTAATACTTCTCATTTTAACTTAAGTTAATTATTACCACTCTCAACTTTATTTAAGAATACACATACGATCGATCTTTCAATTGATATTTTAATTAAATATTTAGTAAATTGTAATTAGATTATGATGAAAAAGTTTGAGCTGTTATTTATTTAAATAACAATAATTTATTAATCCATAAATTATAGTATTTTAAGTTATATATTTTGTATTTTACCAGCATATCGCAATAAATAATCGCAATAAGATAGTACGAAAAATATTGTATATTTAAATTCACAGATAAGTTTTATCAATCATCTTATACTTATGAAGCTAAAATCCATATCTACAATATATATATATATATAAATATATATCTACAATATAGTATCTGATCAAGGCATCATGAAAAAAAGTATGTTGTTAACATGATGTAAACATGTTTGTTAATTAACTTTCTTGAGAGATCAACTTCGTCAACCAAAGCCCTAAACTTGGATTACGTTATTTAATTTAGTTTAATTACTAAAGCTAATATCGAGTACTGCTTACTTATGTCAAACAATGTCTTACAAATATATATTGTATTACATGTGTATTATTTGATTATGTATAGGCTAGTACTTAAAGAATATCATTATCAGATGTCAATTATGAACATATGGGGATTATTATTCCTCAAAATGCCTTCACAAATAGTTAATATTTTAATGCACAAAAAGTATAAAAAGGAAAAGGGCATTGTAATAAAATATATCATGTAATTAATACATGTATCCCTTTATGTCATTAATAAATAACACTCTGGAATTCTCTCCGTACCTGAGCAAGAAAAGCTATTCGGTTCATCCAAGGAATCGCGAGATACATTTGCCACCATCGACTAATCACCCCAGCAACAAAGAAACCCAGTAGGAAAGATAGGGGAATATTATTCTTCATACTGTCGCAGAATTTTACAATTTCTTCGAAGGTTCTAAAAATAAATTGAAAACTTATAACATTAACATATGAACTTATAACATTAACAGATGAACTTATAACATTAACAGATAAACTTATAACATTAACAGATAAGCTAATACACTTTAAAACTTAAATTTTGCATAATTATATTAACAAGTAAATTAACCGGTCGTCAAAATTTTGTTTTTCGTGTCGGAAACAGTTATTGTTATTTTGATATATATTAATCAGCATGTATTGCCGGATCAAATGTATTAATGATATTTTGGATAACTTCCCTAATCCGCTATATGTTAGTGAATAACTATTATTAATTGTAATGTTATACTATTTAAAAAGTTAAGTAGGCCTATTACTAATGTTATTAATATTTGTAATAACATTTTAGTTTTATTATTATATTTAAGAAAGCAGAATATAAAGACGCACATTTTTTGTCTTAACTGAAATCACATGATTAAATAATCAATATTTCATTGTCTTTTAGAAATGTGAACTTTGTTAAGAATTCTGTAATTACATTTAAATTATATTTGAAACGAATACAATATTGAAACTATTTAACATTTAATGTTTACCAAAACGCGGAGGTTTGTGACGATAATAATAATGGGGTTGATGAATTGTCAATGAAATATAACTCAAAAATGCGCATTTCTTACTGTCACAGTATGGTATAAAAATATAGTAATATTAGAAATAACACTGTAAACACATACTATTTTGCATATATTTATATATATATATATAGGTATAGTGTTCTAATTCAATGTTAACGTCACCTTTTTTGCAATTCGTTGAGCGCAAATCTATACACGAGGTTGAGGACGTAATATACGGTTACGTAGATGAGCAAATCCACCCAGACCAGTTTGTAAAGGCTTCCTTTCCATCTGTTTTAAATGATAAAAATAAGTATTGACTAAAATAAATCTCTATCAATATGAAATATAACATGTTTTAGGTATTTATTTTAGTAGCATGGAAAAAAGAGGTAAACGGGGGCAGTAAACCGATAGCGAAACCCGTTATAAATCACAAACAAACGTCATATACTCGTATAAACATTTTCCGCACAATTGCTATATACAATTTTTCTAATTTTTACTACATCAACATTTGCTTTGTCAAAATATATTGTCATTAATTATAGATCATTCAATTATAAATAGATTTATTTATTATCCATGGTGAATATTATCCAAGTATCCTCCAATTATGTGAAGTGTGGCAGTATAATTAACAATTTATGCGATATACGGTATAATATTGGTAGTAATAAATCATTACATTATACATTTAATTTTTTCCAAATACGATTAACTGCATAGCCATACAATATCTATATATGTATTTATTCAGTATGACTATGACCATTCATTAGATTAATGCAATAAAATTCTAAAGTCCTAAAATTTAACCAATCTTAAACCATATTGGCATCCTAATATTCTATAAATTTTAAAGTTTAACCTCCTACAATTCAACTGAAAAAAACCCACTGAAAATATACCCACAGAAAAAATCATGAAACTAATAAAAATTAAAAATTAAAAACACTTTATTTCCATAAAATCATATACTTCTAAAGTTTAATCTCTAAAATCCTAAGGTTTAACATTGCATAATCCTAAAATCCTATTGTTTAACTTTCTAAAATCATAATCGATAGACCCCTAACTTAACTAATTGAAATACACAAAGAGTAATAAGATGGAATGATATTTATTATTATTTTAAAACATACAAGAGACAGTGTAGCGAATAAAGCATATATTTCATACAAAAATATCAGTGCCAATGCTCTTACATATGATCGTCAAAGGATAATTCGCTTTTTTGCAATAGATGATCTGATATAAAACCTGATCAGAATAGATCATCAATAGGAGTAAAACGATTTTGTTTGCGCCGACGGAAGCACACATAATTAGATTAGTATAGATTATCACATGGATTATATATAGATTATTACTATAGATTATCACTTAATATCCTTCAGATACTTGTTGTCTGGATGTGGTGGATATTGGGCGATGGTAATTTTACAAGTCTTGATTTTGAGTGATTTGATGTTTATTTTTCTTCATCATTTATTGTCAACGTATTGTTCGCATATTGTATCCCGACATTCTATTGATTTTGTGCCCAATTGATTTGTCGCAGACTTAGTTTACATTGATTATTAATTTTATAGAGCAAATTAAATTCAAAATGTATGATAGGGTGTTAATTGGACATTTATTATTATGATCGGAGATTTGAATTCTGTAAAACTAGGGTAAACCATGAGTAGTAAGAAGTTTTTATAAGAATCATCCTTTAGCCTGACGGTATTTTGGAAATGCATTTATTGTAGGCTAAGTAGTAGAATCTGTTAGCGCTCTCTTGTTGAATGTGGGTGGTGGTGGTGGCGACATTGATTGTGTTAGAAAACAATTTGGGGACGGTACGACCTATTGACACTATTCTTACTTTTTATACGCCGCATTTTAACAAAATCAAGATCACATTTTAACTATTAGATGTGGAGGTGGTTTTTTCTGAATTTGTCTATCTTCATCATATTTCTGCACAGTCTCAAACTTGGCCTCGCTGATGAGAATTGTTCGTGCAAATGGTGACTTATTTATGATTTATTTTGAACATTTTAGCAGCCTTCCGTCACCATTTTACAGGTTTATATTGCATGTTGGCTTGTTGCATTGTCTGGTAGACATACTATTTCTACCAGAAATAAAATCTTCATGCCTAACTATCTTTAGATCTACAGCAGACGATACTTGACTATTTACGCATAACATGTCAAATTCTTCCCAATGAGGAGACACGCTATAGTAGTGTGACTAGTCAATAGTCAATTATCGTCTGATGTAAATCTAAAGATAGTTAGGCATGATTATTTTCATGCACAATAT
Source organism: Coelogynopora nodosa (assembly GCA_034780555.1). Lineage (NCBI taxonomy): Eukaryota > Metazoa > Platyhelminthes > Proseriata > Coelogynoporidae > Coelogynopora > Coelogynopora nodosa. The sequence goes on from JAUZND010036670.1 coordinate 24,980, forward strand.
CCTTGAAGACAGGAATAAAAAATAGTGGTTCCTCCCGAAATATTTGGTGACACTGGTGATTGATTTAGCTAATATCTTTGGCTTCTCAAACATGACCAGATATTATGTATTCAGTTATCGAGTATGTATCTTCTTTCAATTTAGAAACATATTTTAAGTAATATAATGGCGGAGCAGGGCGTTTATTGACTGGCACGAATTTAAAACACATTCGTTGTCATGTAAAACACAATCACGTGATTTTAAAATATCGTTATAAAATATAGTAGCGGCATATTTTATGGAAGATGACTAGTTTGTAGTAAATTTTCTACAAAAGTCTTTCTTGGAGTCTATTTTGTCCTAATAATAATTAGGACTTTACCTAACTAATATTGTACGCTTGAGTGAGTCAAATTAAGGGCTATGATTTAAAACGTTAAGAAATTGAACATTATAAATCTTAGAGCATTAAATATTAGAAATTTAGGGTGTTTAACTTTAAGATTTTAGAGGTTTAAACTCTAGGCTTTAAGAGTGTTATTCTCTAGTATTTTAAGGTGGTAAACTTGACAAATTTAGAATTTGAAGGTGTTCAATTTTATAATTTTGAGATTTAAGAATGTTAAACATTAAGATGTTATAGTTGTTAAATATTAGGAACTTACGATTAGCTATAATTAACATGTGTATACTTGATTGATTTGCTACTATCATCATACTTGACCTAGTTAAAATTGCACTTATAAAATAAAATTTATCGGAAATTATATGGCCGGTTTACTTACTATATTTAACAAAAAATAATGTTTATTTTAATTATGTATTACTAATAAAAATATAGGATATCTCTAATCAATTAATAGATTTTCAAAATCTGAAATATAACTCTGCGATTTTGTTTAAATGTGTTAATCGGAACTTATTACAACTGAAAAAGTAATGCTTGATTCTGATTGGACAACTTTCTATATTGAAGAGTGTGTACTCTTTTTATATATTATGGAGTTTATGATTTCGTGGCAGATGTGGCTTAAATCTCCCTTTTTCATAATACTGATAGTGTAGGAATTAAAGGAATTGATGACATTTACAGAAAACATATAGTTGTTTCTATGTTTTTCGATTTTTTTTAATGTTGGAAAAAACTTTTATATCTGCTCATACATAAATTTCAATTAAAAAAGTGTATACAAAATGAAGTTGGATAGGTTTTTATCTGACTTTGCTGAATATAATTATATTTTAACAGTGTTTAAATTAAGGATTTTTGTTTTTATAACTTCTAAATAAAATTAAAATTAAAATTATTTTAATGTAAATTATTTATTAATTTATTATTTCTTTTGGATATGGGTGTATTATCTGATAATTAAATATGCATATTAATTAATTATATTATATTATTGTAATTCTTAAATTATCTGTTATTATTTTATTTAATTTTTAAAATTTTAAATATAAATAAAATTTATTTTTATTTCTGTTATACCGTTATCTAAAGGATTTACATATTAAGTGACGTTTTTGAGTCATGCAATCATTATTATTATTTCTAATGAATTGAATATAAGCACGGTATATTGCATATATATATATATGTGTATACATGTTTAAAACTGCAAAGTATACATTTTTAATATACATATTTATTAATATATATGTATTGCTGAAACATGGTTGTCATGTTAACATGCAATCAAATAAAGTTATTCAATCACTGCAAAGTACTTAATATTACTGTATATAAACTTAAAGTTGGTTGTATTGTTACTTAGTGTAGTAAACATATATAAATGTTTTCTTTTAAATTCGGTATGGTATATAGTAATATTTAGTATTGCTTTGTTTTACCGCACTAATTTTTAAAATAATTAGAAGTACATTCAAAATAAAATAATTGATTTGCAAATATTTTTCATCAATTAATTAAGTATAGTTAGGAGATTAGCGACTTCCAATCGAATAGTTTTCCATCATTAGTAAAATTGTTAATCTAAATTGGTAGATTGATTAAGTATGCAGTTTTCCCAACTTTTAAATGAGGTCAAAATGTAAGTTTAGTTAAAACTAATTAACACTCATGCAAAATTGTACATGATGTAAACATTATTCTCAACTGAGTGCAATATATAAATTTCCTTATCAAGTGTTTTTCAGTGTGTTAATGTTTTCATTATTATTATTATTAAAAAACAATTAAACAGCTGATAAATTGCGACTTATATTATGGGATAATGGACACCTATTCTGCCATAAATAACCGACACAAAAAATATAATCAAATGTGTTTGAGTTAGCAATGTTGCAATAAAACAATTATTGTAATTCTATAAATATTTAAAAACATTTTTAAAGGTGGTTTGTGAAAATGATAAATAAGAATATGTTTATTTATGGCGTGTTCAGATAAGCGGCCTAAAAATATTAAATTTATATGTTTTTATTTAAGGTCTCCTAAAACATTTAGGAGTGCCAACTTTGATGTTTTTAAGTTAGTAGTAACTTTAAATAATTTAAAATAGCACAATATAAAAATATTTATAATAAACTAAAATTCTCTTATACCTACTATATCAACTTAACTATCGTAAGTAAACAGCTAGACATAGATATTTTCAAACTTCAACATTTATATATCCAGACTATTACTAAATTAAATTTAATGATAGAATAATATTATTTTCCGTTCATCCGACAATCTGTTGTCCATCAATTAAAAAAAAGATAAATGATTTTTAACTATTCTGACTTTCACTAAAAAATATATTGGGGAAAAATCCAAGTGTAAAGCTAATTAGAATTAGTGAAGGCAAAATCATAGGGATTTGATATCATGTATTACAGACATGCATTATAATACAAAAGCTCTATAACTTAAGAATAATAGAATATATAATATTTTAAATATATATATTGTACATCGTATGGTAGAATGTCGTATAAAAAGCTAAAATATAAATATATAGAAATATAAAATTGAATGTGGATTACATATGTACATTTTTGTATTAATTAATTTAGCGGAAGGTTTCAAAAAGGTTTGGTATTGTCACAAACCCTTCGTCATAAAATTCATCGCTACTTCAAGCTACTTGTGTTAAGCGGTACATTTTGCAAGGAGTGGTTTGTATATTTAGTATTATATTGCCCGTTTGATATATAAAATATATTGTTATTGTGGCTCTTCCATCGTAATTTGATTTCGACTATTATTGACCAATTTTATAAACTCAGTTCGTTTAAATGTAGCAATGCTTTTAAAGAATGTGAGTATTAATTTCATGATCTGCTCAAAAACTTAAGGTTAAAGATTGTAAAAATTGTATTGTTGGATTATGAAAAAATTCATTAAAATTAAACATAGTCTATCGAATATATATTTAAGATTCACATACAAACCAACAAAAAAAGTATTCGGTATTTGTTAACTTCTTCATATCGAGGAATCTTTAATTTAATAATAGTATTCTGTTTAATAGTATTCTGAAGTCCCAATAGTGTTCATTCTCCAACTCGTCTTTGTACAAACATAATATAGTAATGACTACAACCTTGAACATATTATGTAATATGTCAGTAAACGGGATCGCAAACAAAATACTTATATTTCGTCTATTGTTTTCTCAATATCTTAAAAAGAATTTGGTTTTTAAATAATATATCACTACAACAAATTGTTTTTTTATGAATGAATTCGCGGATCACATTAATTACATAAAAGTTCTTACCGGATGATAGTATCACCAAAAATCAATTAATAATACTTGATGACGATCAATGACATCCTAGTATTAACTTTATAACATCATAACAAATGACACAATATTTGTATTGTGTTTTAAAGACCTAGAAAATACTTCAAAATTGACAAAACAACTTTTATAGTTTATATAAAATTTAAAAGCTTGATTACCCTAAAATAACAACTATGGCCACAAATCATAGTTCCCTTTTATTCACGATTGATATTCCGATATTCTTCTTCGATTAATATTAATTTAAAATTACATTTATTAATTGGAATAAGTGTAAAATAATAATATAAGCGTACTACCTATTTTATGTAATATTTGAAAAAAAATAGTTTGTGAATCACTATGCGTTTTTATTTTAATAAATATCAATATTTTATCAAAATTGTAATAAAAATATTTTACAAGTTTTTTTTAATAATGTATATTTTTAGTAAAAAGTATTTGGCGTAAAACATTTGGTCTGTTTTAGACTTATTCAACTGTTGCTAAATAATTATCCGCATCTGAATAAATATGAATTAATAATATAAATTAAATTATGCATCAAATTATTCTGAAAAAATATCCAAAACATAAAGAAATTATTATATTTAATTTCCAAACACGTTTTCAAGATATAAGTGTTTTGATTAATTGATAAAAAAATAATTATGTTAAGTGATCAAACCAAAATCAATTAAAAATTACAATAAATAGTATTAAAATCCGTAAGTTAGTTCGTCGATTCTCGACACTTTATTTTTCCACAACATTTGAAACTAAGTAATGCATTGAGACCATTTTGAGATAATAAATGAGACCATTTTCAATAAGAATAGCATAGGGACTGGAAAAAAGTAGTGTATTAAATAAAACGAAACAGAACTCTCCAAACATATTGGACAACTGATTATCAATATCACAATTCTAAATATTATTCGTCTTTAGTTTTATGAAAAAAACTTCAAAATATTATAGGTTGCCTTCTTTAAACTAAAATATACAATTATTTGTCAATTATATATTAACTGAAATAAATTTACAGATTTTGTTAATGATATGATAATAGAATTTGTTCAAAATTGGTCAAATTAAGTGTTCATTATGTGTACAGTCAAAATATAAATAACTTTATGTCAAACGTTAATCTATTTTTGGGCTATTTGACTTCGCATCGTATCGTAATTTTATTGCTTTAAATTATTTATTAAACAAGACTAAATACAAATAAATAGTAAGCCTATTATATTGCATTAGGCGAATAAAAAGTGTATATTTACAAACAAAACAATCATATCGCACGTTAAAAAATGTATGTGAATAAAAAAAAGGATGGCTTTTACACTGGTTCATTTACAGCTAATTTTGACGCATGATATAATCCAACTTAACAAATATATTAATGTTTATTATTAGCAGTACACTGAATCAGCGAGAAAGTACTGCAAATAAATACGTTGGGGTGAAATATAATTCCAAAATGGAAGTCAAGAAAGTTTTTAAATTATCGGTTTTGTTTTCTACTCAAAAGGCTAAAACTCTCTGCATGTCAACTCTGCGTCATCTAACTTCCGGACAATTGTTCCCGTAAGTACCATCTTTACCTCCCCAAGTATAACCAATATATCAGAAATTTAGCCTTTTATATAGAAACAAATTCTTTTTTTTCCGAATAAGGCTAATTTGCGTCATCCTGTTGTTAAATTTAGGGGAAATATGACTCCAATTATACTGTTAGCTGTACTGTACTGTACATTCCAAACTTGAATGTATACCACACTAGAGTTGTACATATTTGAAACTCGATATAAAATGATAGCTTTTCTGTATTTTTTGCCCTCTCTGTATATAATTAGTCTTTCTACTGTTTTATAGCGTGCACTTCTTTCAAAGTAACAGCAGAAATGTCAATTTTAATAATATTTAAAAATATATAATTGGAAATCTGATTAGGCAAAAATTCCACTATCTTATATATACGTATATATAAATGTGGAAATAAAGGGTAGAAAAAGCTCCAATTATTGAACTAATGTTAATTAATTTGACAGGCATATATTTTTGCGTGTTGAGAAAACGATATATGTATATCTGTTTATCTGTTTATCTGTTTATGTGTTTATATATTCGTAGCTTTTGACATATATTTAGTTAACTTATAAAGATTCAATGTCAACTTGTCTATCAAGTATATTACGTAACATTACGTATGCAATGCCTATACTGCCTCAGAAAATCTCAGAAATAGATTTGTCGTAATTAGCGCGCTTGTGAACTTGGACTACTTGTGAACTGGGACTGTTTTTTCGCCGATGAGAGAATTTACTTGTGAACTGGAACTACTTGAGTAGTGGGAAACAGCCCTTATAAAGCCTGTAGCTCTAGTATTTGACATATTTTTAAAATCAAGTAATGAATGCGTGAATGAATTCCAATTATATTTTCATATTATAATAATTGATTCTATTTTGTTAAATTTCACAACTTTTAAGTTAACCCGTTCAAAGTAACTAGTTGTACCAAAGCTATATTATCAAAGAATTTATTAGGGAGATCTAATATTTTTTATTGAAGCCATGAAAATGACAATACTAATGAATTAATTAAAAACAATTCCAGTTGAGAAGAATCATGAATGCAAAAAGGGTGGAGTTGACGGTGTTGAAGGTACTACAGTGAGGAAGCTGGGTGGGGTTGAGAGGGCGTGTTTTGTCCAATGTGTAGTCAGATGTTCCGTGTCTAAATAAAAATAAATACTCTAGTCAATAGGTCACCAGACAACCTTGACGAATAAAAACAAGTTTGCGTAACACTGGTGTAGTAATTATTATGAGTTTGTTTAGAATGTTGTCTGTATTATCCAATCCTTAGATTGCCAAAAATATTATTTATAGCAACATTTGTTTGTCTACTAATAAAAATATTTTAAAAAAATTAAAAAAACATTGTAAAAAAACAAACTTGTAATACATAATTTGAATAGTAATAATATAATATAAAATTTGGAAGTTTCATTAAATCTTTTTCATTTTTAAATAATTGTGATAAATATTTTCTGCTAACATATTCAATAGACATATATAGTGATAATTGAAATAATCAATAATCAATTTTCTATTTTACTTTTATAATGAAATATATTAGTTAATTTGACATATTAATATCAATTTCAAATAAAAAAATAGCGTGTTTTCCAAATAATTTTTTTAATTATAGTTATATTACTTACTATCAATAAATAAGACGTATATAAAAATATTTTAAATTGTTTTGAAAATTACATATTACATATTATGCATTATGCATTATGTAATATTATCATTTAATATTAATTTTGTTAAGTATTCATGTTTATAACATTAGTTTGCTCTTGAAAAATCTCCCTACCAAACCTTTTCAAAATTAAAAAAAAATTCAACCTAAATATCTATTCAATATCAAGGTGTATAAACGATAATTATGTATAAACGCAACATAATTTTATGACAACATTTTAGGATTGACTCAGAAAAAAAAGATTAACATTCTTAAAGTTGGCAATACTCCGCAATATGTTCACCGCATATAGTTAATAACGTAAACCTAAGAGTTTCGTAATAATTGATTTGACGGTTCAACTTGATTTCAACCATTTTTAATATTAATGAGAACTTCACAAGTGGATTCGTACGTGTCATAATGCTTAGCGTTATAAAAATAAATTGAATGTAATAAATATCACGTAGAAGGGGTTTCTGCGTTCTTATACTAGTACATACCCCAGTTAAACATTTAAGAACGTCAGTACATGGACTTTGTAACTCATAAGACTAACTTTTTAACTGTTTATGAGCTTAGCTTAGAACGTCTATTAATAAACGTGCATAAAAAATAAATTTATAATTATTTAAATATTTAATATTCTATATTGATAATATTCCTTTTAATCCTTAATAATCCATGTAATTTTTACGCAAATATACAAAAATTAAAGATTCGCAATTGATAAGATTAAATTGCTATAAAAACATGTGTTACTAAAAATAAATATGATTTGCGGCTTTCCGAATTTTTTTTTATTGTGTTTATCTTAATATTATAATTTCAATAAATTTATTATAAAGCAAATATATAGATTTGTTTTAAGTAATTTTTTTGGAAGAGAATTTTTATCTAAAAATGCATTTTTATTAAAATATAGTTTTCTAAAAACGAGTTTTTATAAAAAAATATATTTTCTAAAAAATATTTTTTTTTATAAATACAACAAAACATTTTTAAAAACTGTTTGTTTTCTAAATTCTTTATTTTGCGAATTTTAGGTTGAGGGGCCATGATGTAAAAGGGCACTTTTTTCAAAACTAAAGAGCAATTCATAAATGCTAATACAATAAAATAATATACTGAAAAGGGTCATTCATCAAAATAGGTTGAAATAGGCAAATTGGAGTAGGGGGCACATAGCCCTCCCCCGACAGCACCGCCCCTGCTAAACATGCATGTTTTGAATAAATATACTTATTCATGTGCATTTTTTGACCTAAAAGAAAATAAAGAAAATAAACTAAATTGAAGCGTATATTATACTGATATAAATATGTAAGTTTAATTTAATTTCATGGTAAATAATAAAACCAGAAAAACTTGGTAAATAAAAACAAAAATGATTTTTAAGGTAACTATACAAACTTTTAAATATTTACTATTTTTTGCACTCATTAGAATTTATCCTTTCCATATCTATGGCTGCATATGTTTCCTATTGAGAAGTGAGAAGCCATTTTAATACACTTATTTTTAACTTTAATTTAACTTTAATTTAACAACATTGTCAGACAAACGTGTTATTATCATGTTTCATTGTTAAAGAAAAGTCCCTCTTCTTGAAATGAAATGTTATTGTCATTAAAAAATGTTCACACGATTGAAAAGAAATCAATGTGTCGAACGAGGCCAAGCCAAATGATACAAAACTAACTTTTAATAACTAAAACTAAACAGTAACCAACAACAAGTGAGTGGACCTCTACAAGTAAAACAGAGCGAACAAATCAATACAAAATTTAAATACTACAATACAATCTATGCAAACAGATGAATATAACTCATACAGTGTACTGAGTATTAATCACTGCAATTATTAATTATATTATTATATTTTTACTTGTAATCTTTTATTACTGAATTTTCAATAAATGTTAATAGACACATAAGTCATAAAATATAAATTTGTTTCATAGACGCAGTTGAGTTCTATAAAGAACAATTTGTTATTGATAGCAAAACGAATTTTAGTAAAATTTCCATATATAAAATAAAAATACTTTTTATTTGAAAACCTCATTAGGTTGAAACCGCCCAAAAAAAGTCCAATTAGCTCCAAAAAAGATACGCGCATTGTTTTACTATATGTTTGATAGAATCAATTGTTAGCGTATCTCACAAGACTTCTACAATTAAAGAAATATATACTGTCGTGATGTCAGTTGAAGGGAATCTTTTCTTTGATATAACTATTAAAAACAGATGGAGGATAATAACTAAAGTATAGATTATTTGATATAGGTGTGTTTTCTAAAATATAAAATTAAATGTAACCTTTGAAAACAAGCAAATTACAAAAACATAAAAGCAGTTGCCTATAATAATGATTTCTATTCAAAATGAAATTATTGGTAACACTGGATATTTCACAGCCATTGAATCAGTGAGTCGTAATTAACATACTCCATGACGCAAAATAGAGCGATAGATACTAATCATTTAAATAATACAAGTAAGACACATGATATGGTATTATATATACGTATATATACAGTAGCACTCTGTGTCTGAATAATATAATAGATACACTGGCGGTAGATTAAGAAACTTAAAAAGTGTCCGTTTATCATTATATAGTAGTATAATATGCTGTCGCGAATATTCTGATTTATTCGAAACAGCTTAGCTTTGGACTATGTCATAAGATTTAATTTATTAAATATTGTTATAATGAAATCTGCATTTTTCAAATATCGTCGAAAGAATATATTTATGAAAAAATTAAAATTAGTTCTTTTGAACAACTTATGATGTCATGACGTTAAACCACAACACCAGAAATACGTTAAAACTGCAATATATTAAACCATACAATGCAAAAGATTGAAACGAAATGCATGTATTTTCTTTTAAAATATAACTGTTAAAAGCTTTATTAGAGATATGAAAAATAATTCTAAAGTCTGGCTGAAACATATATGTAGACTATACCTATAGTTTACACTGAATACACATTTTATTAATTAAATCATTTTTGAATATTTGAGCGAGTAATGGACATTATATTGTCTTAAATACACACGATGTTGTCCTAAATACACATTATATTGTCTTGTCTTAAATACACATTATATTGTCTTGTCTTAAATACACATTATATTGTCTTGTTCTAAATACATGTTGTATTGTCCTAAATAAACATTTTATTGTAATAAATACACATTATATTGTCCTAAATATATGTTATATTGTCCTAAATACACATTTTATTGTAATAAATATACATTATATTGTCTTAAATATATGTTATATTGTCCTAAATATACATTATATTGCTCTAAATACGCATTATATCGCCTCAAATACAATCCATATTCTATCAAATACACGTCAAATCACATTAAAACACGGCATGTTGTACCGAAAACACGCATATCTAAAATACTAGGGATGTCTTTTGTACACACCATATTGTATTGTCTTAAATGTAGTGAAACCACTCTCTAATATTTCAAAGGTAACAATTCTTTGGGGAACTCATAGGGGTTATTTGTTTAGCACTGGCTGAAATATGGCTATATTAATAGATATACGCAGTATAATTGTAATTAAATGTTATTATTGTTCAATCAATATTTATTGAATATATAAATATGACAATGATAATTACTTACTTACTTACTCGTATAAATAAATAATATTGAAATACGTTCATGTTCTGTAAATATTGATCAGTTAAATAAGTAACATTTGCAATCGATCTTATTGAGATAAATGAGTGAATGTATCTAACATTAATTATCTATATATACTAAATATTAATTTTAAAATATTTTAATCGAATATACAATATAAATGTTTAACAAATTTATTAAGAGGTTTAAAATAACTAAAAATCATTTTGTTTTCGGTCGTTTAACGCGTTAACTTGAAATTAGAATATTATATTGGCAGCATAAATTGGTAACCGAATAATACTTTTTTTTTCTAATAGTATATTGTATGTACAAGTTAGTGTATATAAAAGATTCTGACACATGCGCGAGTTTATATAGTAACTAAATCACACTAAAAAGACATCAATAACATCTATACTAATATATTTTTATGTTTGATTATTTCAACATATAATATTTGTAATATGTGTATTCAATACACAATAGTAAATTATGCGATTTACTGAATTCTTAAAAAAATTAAAAATTAAATTTTGACTGAGCTTCATGCTTCTCAGACAAACACCGATCCTAAAAAAAACTTCAAACTACAAATGCAGGCCAAATCTCAAATAAACACCTAAGGTATCAACTAGACACATGTCTCAAATACATGCCCAAGGTATCAACTAGACACATGTCTCAAATAAACACCCAAGGTATCAACTAGACACATGTCTCAAATAAACACCCAATGTATCAACTAGATACATGTCTCAAATACATGCCCGAGGTATCAACTAGACACATGTCTCAAATACATGCCCAATGCATCAACTAGACACATGTCTCAAATACATGCCCGAGGTATCAACTAGACATATGTCTTAAATACATGCCCTAGGTATCAACTAGACACATGTCTCAAATGCATGCCCAAGGTATCAACTACACACATGTCTCAAATACATGTCCGAGGTATCAACTAGACACATGTCTTCAATACATGCCCAAATTTAAATAGATGGAGCTCCGAAAAAAAATCAACAATAATAAAAGTGAAATATGAAATATACGTTACGTGGTAAATAGTCAGTGGGTTTTCTATGTAAATCTATTATTTTAAATACATTCCAATATTTTTTTTAATATGCTAGTTATCACATATATACTTCAGATTTAAAGTAAAAGCCTGATATTATTTACACAAAACATATAAAACATGATATATCAAATTATATTAAAATTGTCAAACTTAGGAAATTAAAAAAATCTCCTGAAATGTATCACATACTAAACAAAAGAATATTTATCTTAACATTTATTTATTAAATTGCTTACATTTTATCTTTTAAATATCTGAAATTCTAGCCAAGTGTTCAATAATATTCTAAAAATTAGCTTTAATATTGTATCATATAAATCAAATGGTATTTTCGAATAAGTTTACGTTTACAAAACCTGTCACAGAAATGCTATATACTACGAATAAAGTAAGACTGTTTGTTGAAATGATCATTTTTAGTACTAAATTTGACGAAAAGTAACAATCAGTGTACAGCTTTGAAAATTCACGTTGATCAGAGAAACTTTACGTTGGCCATTTGAAACATTATTTAGCGGAATTGCATGAATAATGACTAACTAACAAATAATTGTATGAGAGTGACCTCTGCAAATGCTTTTGTAGCAGTTGTATAAACATTATTATTTTGTATGAATGATTATATCAAACAATAATATAATATGTAGAATATCACTTTTCTCTTTGAAATTGATGATGTTTGTAGTATCTTCTCCAAATGAAATATCGATCTAAAATTAAGTTTCAATTTTTTTGTAACAACTTCAGTTGTCAATAAAACACATTTTTTAAATAAAAACGATTTATGTAAATTGTACTACAATATATACCTATTTTTTGTAAAAGTTTATTGTGAAAACAATGAATATGAAAACGCATGTTAACTTAGGTATGTAGATAACATGGGATAGAGATGTTACAACTAAGAATATTATTAAAATAATTTATTTCATGCACTATCTAACTTAAGTGTATATATAATAGCTTCCTGTATTTTTCTTCCCTTTACTGTTCCTAACAATAGTTAACATTTTTTAATTGAATATGCTCATAATCCATGTTAATTTAGTCAAAGTATATTTAAACAAATAGTGTCTAATGTTTTCTCAAGAGAATTGAATATTGCAGAATAATGTTCAACATTCTTTCCAGAGGAAATTAATGGCTTCAGAGACTTGGTTCATTGAAGGTCATAATAATAACATGTTTAAAATAAATTATACACGTTGTTTGCATAAAGTATTAAAACATATTATTATATTAAGATATGAAATACTATTTCGAGTGTGATCATAAGCATCGTTTTCTAATTAATGAAACTGTTATACATGTTACAAAATGTTCATCAACATGTTTAATATTAGCAATAAAAAGTATTCGTTGATGTATAGTAGAGATAGGTAAATCTAACAAATATGACAATGTTTATAAGCTTAGTATTGAATTTTCTATCGAAATAATCATTAATTATGCTATCCTAAGTTTTAGAGTTTAAAAATTTGTATACTTTGCGACTTTTGTAATAAAAATGTATTTCATAAAACGTTCACATAACAATTTTACAATACTTTTCAAACGTCATACATCTAGTATAGACACATAATGTGTTGTTTTGTTCTTTCATTATACAAAAATGAAATGGCATTTCCTGTATTACACATATTACACTTAAATATACCTTACGTACCTTCATTATATCTGAACATTGTATTTGTATAAATAATATATTTATTTAATTGATCTTATCTTATTTTTATGTATTACTATATGTAACATACTTTCATTTTACCTTTTTTATATATATATTTATATATTGTATACAATATATTTTACCGGAATATCATGTTAATTTTTGTTGAAAATCATTATCAATTTGGTAACTCACATAATGAAGGCTTCATTTTAATCAGCTTTGTACTTCCTTACCTTGTGAACAACTTAACAATGCAGAATAAACCCTGGCCGTCGGAAATGTCATCCGCGTAAGAAATTGTCATCTCCTTCATGTATACAGCGCAGCAAAACCTAGGACTATGAATATTTCCTCGACAATTATCGAAATGAATAAATAAATTGATGTTTCATTAATTAACACTGTAATGAAATGTTGCTTTTCCGCGTTTCGGGATTTCTTTGAAAGCGCATTCACTATCGTCTGAATGTACGGCAAGGTAAGTTTAGTAGAAAACTAATTTTATTTACTCAACAATTGAATTGAAAATTAAATGTATGGTTTGCAAGCGATAAGTCAATTAATCAGTGAGGCATTCTTATTGTCCACGAGTATGTGAGTGTATGTTTATTTTAATCTCTAAATTGATAGCCAATAAGAGTTTAGGATATGTTCTTCGCATCAAAATAAATAGCATAAGACAAAGCATAACATATATATTGAATTGATTGCGCGACAAAAAATATAAATTTGTTTTTATGAGAAGAATTTGTCGAACAAATAAATACATCATTGACTCTGCTATTATTGAGTCATTTATTATTTATTATAAATATTTTAAACATTTTATGCTACCTTATAGCAATTATTTTTTATTGAAAACATATGCTGCTCAACGTCAAGGTGGTGTAATAGATTTTTTATTGTGATTAACTATTTTTTTCGTTACGAATTTTGAGCATCTAAAATACAAACCAGTCTTTCCCAATGGAATGAATAATAATTTAAGCATTTCCTTTCCAGTATATTAGAAATAGTTGATTAAATGCTATATTTTCTATAACGTTGATTAATAATTTCATTCACTTTTTAATAAAATGAAATTAATATTGTTATATAATATCAGATGCTTTGCATGAATGTGAAATATATATACATTTAATCAATGATATGCAAAAACGTATCATTTTGTTAAGCAAATATTGATATATATTGTGAATTATGTATAATTAATTTATATATATATATATATTTAAATACTTTTTTTCGAAGTCTTTACTCGATCATGTTATAAATAACACATTTTAAATATCTTTTTTGTTTAAAAAATATTTGTATACTGCACAATAATTTAATAATAATCCCATTAAATATTTTTAAAAATGCATATAAAAAAATAAATATTTATTTAGTTTTTTTATTATGAATTTAATAAATTGAATTGTTATTTTAGTCAATCATTTTGCGTCCATTTTTAAATATACTATTAAAACAAAAGCATATTTCAAAAATGCAAAAATCTAATTTCATCCATGACGTGTTGAATATAATATGCATGTTAACACTGTACTAATAGTATAACAATTTCTATCTAAATATGTTAAGAAATTCTTTTTTACATAGAAGACGAGGCGACATGTAGATTATCACCTCATTAAAACGCATTGAAGAAATGATCTGTATACTAAAATGTGACATAATAGAATGTGTAAATAAATACATTCAGAGGTAAAACTTTAGTAATTAAGATCAATATATAACAATGAAACGAATTATGAATATAAAAATTTACTTAAAATTTACTTAAAAACTTACAAGTCCAATGAATGTAACATTCTGGTCAGGTTTTATGTTAGGTTTTATTTATTATTGTTATTTATATTTTTGTTTATTACATGTTATTTCATTTATTTTTTTATAATTATAATTGTTTATAATTATTTATTAAATGTAGTAAATTTAGATATTTATGTGATTGTTTTTATTTTTTCTATATATATACTTTGAAGTTTAAGCTAATTAAGAACATGCAATTTGTCAGACTTAAATTAATGTAATATTTATGTATTCTAATTAATTTTTAAAATGAAATGCAAAAAAAATATATTATATATACAAATTTAACTATTGATTTATACTTTAAACGACTATATAATATATACAACTACTTTAATGAACTCAATATAAAATTGCTAGTAATTATGTTTGATCACTAAATAATGTCACATGTAAGTTAACATTTATTTTTATTTTTTGGAATAATTTCAAGCAAAATTCTGTCGAAAATAATTGTTGCAAATTACGATACTGTAAAAACGATTAAATTTGTGTAGGGTATTTTCTAAAGGTATTAAAAGAGCTACTGTATTTAAATTTAAATATTAAAAAAATTGATATTTTAGTCATCATCTTTGCGTCCATCGTTTAACATTATTTTAATATGTATAGTTTCAGATGTTCCTAACTCCGCTTTAATATAAACAACATGTAAAAACGAATTCTTTGAAACTAAACGTCAGCTGTCGGACCCACATAAAAATATACATCCCACTGGGCTACAGAAAACTTCTATAGTATTGTATATAGCAGCGTCCCCTCAGCTGCTACGAGTCGGTGCTCAACATTCATTGAATGACTATCGTCACCTCTAACCGAGCTTCTTGTCGGTGGTTTATTACCCATTTAGCGGCACTAATCTGTACATATTGGCTCCTCGCGTGCTTAACGACTTACTATATTGCTGTTTACACTTAGGATATTATGTAAATCCCGGCTAGTCAAATGAATGGTGGGATATTGTAAAGGTGTAAAGGTGAGCAAATGACCTGTAAGAAGATGTCTGGACACAATTGTGGATATATTACTTAGCATCAGCTTGGATGCAAGTATAATATGTAACTCCAAATTAATTCTGCTGCAAAATCAAGATCCATATTTAATTGGTGAATAATGCATACTTACTATATAGATCATTATAATTTGTTATCTTTAAATGGTAAATTGTGTGCCTGATAATAATTTTATTACTTCTAAATAAAAATTAGTTATCTTAATGATGATAAAACATATTTAATAATAAAGCCATGAAATAATAAAGCACTATAAAATATGTTATAACTATGATTTTCTTTCATGAGGTTAGTTTCAATTTAAAATTAAAAGTATTATTTTGTTTCTATTTAATCTTGAAATGTGGCTTTTTTCCAAAACGCATGAGATCAGCATTGTAAAATTTTTTAATTAATATTAAATATCCCGTTTGGACTGTTATTTGTCAATCATCAATACCTTTTTTAATAATGTGGTATCGAAATGTGGACTGACATTTGATGATGGAACTGATATGAATAGGATTTTTAATCGCTATTTGTCACTTTTCACTATCATCACTTCGCTATAAAACCACATAAATACTACATATTAAATAATATATGAGCACTCCTCACTGTTGGACGGGTATGTGTTCACCGGACATTTGCTACCCATTCAAGCGACTGGCCGCATATTAACCTTATATAACAAATATTTCAGTTATAAAAATAGTTTTATACTATTTTTTATATGAAGAGATCAAAATAAGTATAAGTTTTTTTGCTATGAATATAATTAATAATTTTGTAATAATATTAATAAATAATTGTATAATCAAATTTTATTTAAATAAACATTTCAATGTTTATTCGACAAAAAAATAAATTCGTACCAAAAGGCCAGCTTGAACAGTTAAAGTCTATAACGGAGTAGACAACGATCTCAACAAAACTTGGAAATGCCAACCTCGAGACAAATTCAAGGGAAATATGGACTGAAATCATTTTGAGACAATTATCATTAAATAATATCGCAATAAAGCCACTGGAATAATTTGAAACTCAATCAAAGCATATCAAAATAAATTGTCTTAAACCGACCTAGAAGTATAAAGAAAGACCCCGCGGAACATCTTGGAAGTCATTTTCTCCAATAAGCTGAAAGAATTAAGACATGAAGCATCTCAGATTAGACAGAGTATATCTAGTCTATACTTAATCACGATCCTGAAAACTAGAGGTCAATACGTAATGATGCTCCACCAGGTTTTCACCAAAGCTGTTGGGGATTCGAGACAATGGAAAACAGAAATTACTTTTGTATATTCTGATGGATAATGCTATTCCTTTTATGGATTATGCTAGTTAATTGATCTAGCCGATAGAAAACTTTTTCAGAAGATTAGAACTAACCTAGAAAATATGCTCTGTAGGTTTTTTTGGCAATCATGACAACTTTTTTGCGCACTTTCAAGTCAAAGAGCAGATTCACCAGGTCTGTACTCACCGAAAACAAGAAAAGAGACTTCCTTGTTATAGAAAGTTGCATAACGATTGATCTACTTTTTAACATTTTTGCTACTTTATACTACATAGTTTATATCACCTAGCTTAGTACCTATTAATCTTATGTGTTATAGCCATTTACCTATATCTATATTTTATTAATCTCATACTTTATTTATAACGTAAATTTTATGTTTCCGACTCCTCTAAGTAAAATGTGGAATATTGGTTTGATTTGTAACTTTTTGTGCCTTTTAACATAAACTGAAATCTAATTCTTATAATTATTTTATTTTGATAATTTTTTATTTTAAAAATGTTATTTTTATAACTGTCAATTTTCCAGTAAAGAAATGTCCAGGGAACAAATATCTGACAAGTCATTTCAATCAGGAGCCATTGTTCGATGATAAAATTTATGGGATCTTTTCTCACCAGCTCTACGAATGTTGAGTTACGCCAGCTTGGATAATGTTGGCATCAGGAAAATTTAATCAATTTTCTGACGTAGTGGTTGCAAGTCAAATAAATATGAGTATTTTTTAATTATTTATAATTATGTGGTTACATATGCAAGTGTACGACAATAAACTAATCGTACACTTTAATCTGCTACAATATTTTGTTTACATCATTTTACATTAAATTATATAAAAAATATAGGTTTATCTGGCTTTGTGTAAAACTTAATGTTTTACTTACGTGTGATAATATTTAATGGTCAATCTTAATTACTCGTCATTTTTAAGGAGTTTCTTTAAATATATTTTGTTTATTACATGTACTTATTATTACGTTAGTTAAAGAAATTTCGTTTTCTAAAATATTTTTATTTATTATTTATTAATTTAATTTAATCAATACATAGAATATAACAAATAATACATTCTTTAAAGTTTGACAAACGGAATAAAAATTCATTGGCTAATACTTTAAATTATACATAAAAATATTCCTATAAATGTATTTATTTAAAAAAGCTAAATTATAGAAAATTATTAAAATAGGTTTAACATAAAAACATTTAGATACAATTTAAAACTGTAACTAGAATTTTATCTTCATTTTCTCCACTTGTTAGATTTACATTTGGATTTATTATACATAAACCATTTCTGTGATATTTTTAAATATACTGGGTGGGCGGGGCAATACTATTATCATACTATTGAATACATCAGAACATTATAGTGGCAAAAGTAATGTACACATGGCTGCCAAATGTGTGTCAATGCCGATGGGCAATAATTTGACCATATAAGAAGATATACGTGTTACATTCCTTTTAACAATATAAATACTACTTTGGAGAACTGTTAGTTTTGATTTTATGATGTATTCAATAGAATGGTAACTTTTGACCGACAATTTTTTTGTTAAACATTTTTTTTAATATATATAATATTTTTAATTCGTCTCTTGAATGCATAGATAGTGATATTTTACCTCTGAATTGGAAAATCTTACATATGCAATCATGTTACATTTTAGTACATATACAAATATTTATCATTTCTTCAATAGAAGTTTTAATGAGGAAGTAATCAACCTGCCATCTCATTTTCTCTTTAAAAAAGAATTTCTTAAAATTTTAAGAAAGAAATTGTATTACTATAACTATTACATTCATGATCAACACGTCATGGATGAAATTTGATTTTTACATTTTTTAATAATAACTTATTTTAGTAGTATATTGTCTAATATTTTTTATTCTCAACCGCAATTATTTAGTAAAATATGTTTCAAAAATTTATTTCATTAAAAAGAATTTCAAATGATATTGTTCTCTAGAAAACTGACTCTAACGTATTGACCAAAAAGATAAGTAAACATTTTATATTATTAAGTTCTGATTTCAACTCATAATTAATTGTAAATAATTAATAGACTACTCAACCTTTTATTATTTTATGATTCCCATTATATGAATCAACGTGTCGACGTATTAGATGAATGTATGTTTATTGAGAATGCACAAAAAACAATATAGATGTTAATATATTTATACAAAATCAACATGCGTTTTATATTATTTAAATTTCATTAGATGTCATTTTATAAGCATTGAAAATCAAGTATCATTAAAAGTATATTTCTATGGCATTTCTATGTTTTAATAACAAAACGATTATATAAAGAGCTACTCAATGTAAAAAATTATATGACACATTTTTTGAATAAAAAAATCAATTATATTATTTACCTCATCATTGCAAATCAAATTTTAAATATTTATTATTAATAAAACCGAAACCTTGGTCGCAGATTTTTGTGTTTTTTGATTTTTTACAAAATGTTATACAAAATTTCTGATTATACATCACTATGTAACACAATTTTATGTTTATGTTAGTTTTTTAATATTTCCTATATAAATTGATGGTGTTGAATTGGAAAATGATATTCATTTTGGCATTGTTAGTCCAGATTTTTAAAACATTTTTACTGCTAAAAATCAGTATTACAGAATTTTTATTTTCTTATTACTGAATATAATTCTTTGACCATACTTTATTACATGTTAAATAATAATAATAATTAAGCCAGGCGAGCATGAAGCGCAGTCGCGACAAACACAGATCGATAAATTTACAATTATAAACACATCAAGTTAGTGCTTTGTGTTAGTCGTACAGTTGTGACATTTTAACCATTTTGTGATTAATCCTACCGTTTTATGACTAATCCTAACGTTTTATGACTAATCCTAACGTTTTATGACTAATCCTAACGTTTTATGACTAATCCTAACGTTTTATGACTAATCC
>JAUZND010036671.1:0-21841 GCA_034780555.1 Coelogynopora nodosa
AGGGGCGCCAAATTATATTTTAAAAGGCGCCAAAGCATACTTTGAAAGGGCGACATCCATGCTGAAGGGGGGTCGTTCGACCCCTCGACCCCCCCTGGCGGCGCGCATGGGTTGTATTGATTAAAAGTATGTACTGTATGTTTATTTTCCATTTGTTTCCTAAACTGGAATTTATGACTTTAAGTCATAAAAATATACTATTTGATAATTTAAAAATAAATAAAAACAGCTTGATAAGTCTTTAAGGCATTTGTATACCAAATTTCATATAAGAAGTTCGCTTTTTCAGGGGGGTAATTAAACCATGGAGAAAACCCTACAAAATGTGTCCATGGATGATGGGTTAAAAGTTCACCATATCAACTCATAAGGGATACTAGTTTTGTTGTGGAACTATTGACTTAAAAAATATTCATATTACGGTGGATTACAATTTTACATATTAGCACCCAAGATTTTGGTGGTAATAAAAATATGCTCAAAAAAATTAATTAATTTGAGATAAGAATACATGTTGTGTTATTTTTTATATTTTAGAACATGTGTTTCATTTGGAGAGAAGTCGAGACATGTTGGTGCGAGTGCTAACTCTCAGATGATAAGCAATGTCAAGAACACAATTACATGGTTTACTAAACTATTAGGGAAGCAGTTTAATGATCCTGTTGTGCAATCTATGCGACCTAACCTTCCATTCAAACTAATTGAAGTACATTCTGGTAGGATCGGAATTGAGGTGAGTCATACATTTTAATCTTTGTAAATAATGACATAAACACAAAACATTGGGCCATTATAGTGTTATTTATTTCTTGTTGGTAAAAAAACTGTATAATTTAGATTATAGTTTTTATAGGTCTATTCTAATTATTTTTATAGGTTCAATATTTAAATGAGACTACAGTTATAACCCCAGAACAAGCGGTTGCTATACAGTTAACAAAATTAAAGGAGACTGCAGAGAAGAAGTTGAACAACAAAGTGACTGATGTTGTGGTCAATGTTCCATCATACTACACCGATTCCGAGCGGAGAGCTATGCTTGATGCTACTCAAATTGCTGGATTGAACTGTACACGGTTACTCAATGACATCACTGCCAGTAAGTCATCAATTATATAATATACGTTGACCATGTCAAATGTAATGGTGTCTTGAAATAGCGTTGGAAATAAAATGCCCTTTACTAATATTTTGGAATAATAATAAGTCTTTTCAACTATATGATAGTAGTTGCCTATAAACTACGTTTGCATCACAATTTTTTCGTTTTTATTTATTTATCAGTTTAATTGTATGTGTACCAGAGTCTGGACCCATTTTGGATTAATTTTGTATAGCCTACAATACTTTTTATTTTATGTTTTTTTAAAATATTTTTTGTATTATATTTGTATCAAGAGTACTTTATCTGAATTGTTACCCTGTCACGCATAGCGTGTAGCGTCATTATATACATAATAGTTTAAGCTTCTACAAATATTATTAATAACAAAATTGAAAATATAATGTCTTATACAATAGCAATTACTTGTTTCCATCATAACACTCTTGTGAAATTATTTAGAATTTTGACAAAATCATACAACTTTTGACGTGGTTGTTCAATACTGTCAAATTACTTAACATATATTATTAAATAATTAATTTAAAGAAAAATTAATTATTAATTTAATAAAATAAACTATTAAATTAATTAAAAGAAAAATTTATTTAGAATTAACATCACATGATTAAGGTTTCTATTTTCCATCATCTTTGACATATGTAACCCTCTGTCTAGGTGGCATCACTTACGGTATCTACAATCAGGATCTTCCTGAGCCAGACGACAAGCCGCGCCACGTGGCAATTGTTGACATGGGCTACTCGAGTCTGCAGGTGGGCATTATCGCCTTCAATAAGGGGAAGATGCGAGTGGTGAACACCGTATGCGACAGTATGCTGGGCGGAGTTGACTTTGATCGGGTCATCTTTAAGCATATGGCGGCCGATTTCGCCGTGCGTTACAAGCTGGATGTGTCGAGCAACGTGAAGGCCATCATCCGATTAATGACCGAATGCGAGCGACTCAAGAAGTTGATGAGCGCCAATTCTACCAGTATTCCGCTTAATATTGAGTGCTTCATGCAGGACATAGATGTCACCGGGAGAATGAATCGGGAAGAATTTGAGGTGAGCTTAGTTATGTGTTGCATCTAACTATATGAAATTTACACTTTTGACAATGCTTCATGTGTCTCAAACATTCTCATTTTACAGGATCATTTATAGAATTTAAAAAATATTTTTTGTTATATTGTTTTCGATCTATACGTTTTCCTATTGCATTAAAATTATTTGTATTTTGATAATAAACCTTAAAATGTGTATACATTAAACTTTCAAACGGTTTGCATATTTGTATTAATAATGTTATTCTTATTTGTAGGTGTATCTTATTTTATATAAATTATATTGTATATTTCAGGAACCGAAAAAGTTAGAAATAAAAATTGACAATCACAATTTGCTTCCTTGCAAAGCATCCATGTAGATTGTAATGTGTTATAGTTATATATAATTCACTATAAATAATAATTATGTGGTGCTTCCTTAGTGCATAATAATAACAATTTTCGTTCAATTTGTGTTTTGACAAATAAAATGTTTTTAATAAACGATTTAATTATTTATTATTATTCTGTTCTATTCCCGGCCCGTAGACCTTGTCTACACCACTTCTGCAGCGTATCCAAGCCACTCTGGCGGCAGCGTTAGCAGAATCGAAGGTGAAACCAGAAGACATCTTCAGTGTGGAGATTGTCGGCGGGAGCACCCGTGTACCCGCGGTGAAGCAGCTGATTACCAAGGTGTTCGGCAAGGAGCCCAGGACATCTATGAACTCTGATGAAGCGGTTGCACGAGGCTGTGCTCTGCAGGTGAGTAGAATATTGAAAGGAATGTACCATTGTTAAATTGTCAAAGAATAACTTTTTGATTTATTTTTTATTGATAAAATAGTTTTTGTTAAAGTCTAACTGATAGTGATGGTCTATTTCGAGATTGTTTATTTCAGTATTGTGGATAGATGTATTTAATAGTATACAGCACAAAACGGTTGCTAGTTAAATTAAGGTATAACATTTCGATTAAGCAAATTGAATTAAGTCAAGCACGGTTAATACTACTTTGCCATGGCATTCACATGCTTAGCATTATTATTATTTTGATTGAAGTATTAGTTAATGAATTAACAATATACTATATAGGCCTACTACTGTTATTGATGTATTATACTATTCCACAGTTAGCAGTCGTATAATTAATTGCGAGATTATTTTAAAGTCAGTTTTCCGTACTGCACTGTATAACATTGCGTTTGTTCCTTTCCTTTAATAACATACCAGTGGCAGGAAATCACCAAAAAAAAGTTTTCTTATTGTGTGCTTGCTACCAGCAGTTTAATGCTGTGTCGAGTCATCCACCGGGTTAAATATGTTTTAGTGGTTTTAAACTGGTTCATGTGAGCTATGAAATATTAAATGTAAACTCGGTTGAATGTATTCAACTTGTTTTGTGTTCTTAGTTAAATCGCAAAATTTTGGTTCAAATTCTTTATAAATTTTATTTTTTGCAATTAATTAAATGATATAAATGAACGAACGTTTAGTGGCGTCAAGGAACATTACTGTTTGAACAAACTAAGCAAATATAAAGGCCGCGTTATTAGACATTATTAATAATAAAATATATACCGAAAGTTCCACTAAATGGTTTATGACTAGAAAGATAACTTAAATACCCATAATTATTAGTTGTGAACAAGCTGGTCAATCAATCAGAGAAGTTCACTTTCACTAATATATTGGCTTATAAACTTTCTAAGTACTTCCAATTTGTCGAGCATGTTTGGTACTATATTTAATTTCATAAACGTGAAACTGTTTATCTTTCATGATTATATTCAACGTTTTATTTCGAAAAAATTTTAAGTATGTATATGTTTTTTTTATTAGATTTGGTTTTCTGACACCTTGTTATATAAATACTGTATACACTCCAGGTTTAATGTTTTCATGTGTTTGTGTTTTATCGCCCACTCCCCCCAGTCGGCTATCTTCTCCCCTTCCTTCCGTGTGCGCGCTTTCACTATCACCGACGCCTGTCCCTACTCCATTTCCATTGCCTACACCGACCCCAACGATGGACCGGCCATGGAGGTGTTTCCCCGCATGCACGCCTTCCCCTTTAGTCGTCAGCTCACCTTCTATCGGATGGCGCCATTCATCTTAGAGGGCTGTTATACATCGCCTAATTCGCTGCCCAATATGAATGCTAAAATAGGTAATGGAAATTTACTAAAGCTTAGTAAAATCACTTTTAAGTACATCCTTTGATCGACCGTGTGCGCTAACTTGTCAATCTGTTACACATGTCAAAAACAGCTATTAATTGTTTCATTATAATATAATTGTTATGTTTTTACTTTTTTTAATTATTGTTAATATTTCAGTTAAACTCGAAAATACTATAATTATAAAAATTGCAAACCTCGTGATCGTTACTTATTCGAAATATACTAAAATATTTTAAAATGTCATAATGACTCTTAGAAAATCTTTTAGAAAATCGTAAATTTGTTGTTAATGTTTTGTTAGTTATTGAAGTTAAAACAAACAAACCAATACATATATTTGTCTAACTACATAGTAAATTATAAATGTTACATAGGTATTGTGAGTAAGTTTAAAGTACTTATAACCGGAGAAAGACTGTTTCATACAATGTGATTGTAGCGTGTTATCTAATATTTTTGATACATTTTTCTGAACTGCATTAGTGAATAATCTCTCTGGCAGATATTATATTTCATATATCACCTACATTAGTATTCACGATCTATAAAAATATATTCTATTAGGTCTGAAAGTTTTCTCTCGTGAATTTGTGTTGACTGTAAAAACTGTTAGATAAGTGCGATTTGGTTTAGTTCAGTGTAGCATAGTACTTGATGAATAATGATTGAAATGGCATTCGCTTACTCAATCTGACATTAGTTGATAATGTTGTTGTCGGTTGTGTTTTTCAATATGTTAATGGAAACGTTAATACTTGCCTTATTGTAATCACGTATTTGTAATTTTGACATTAAAAAATTAATGAATTTTTATGTTTTTCTCTCAGTTTACTATTCTACCCAAGAGCTAAACAATTCATGCAACGTCTTCTTCTGATAATAAGATAACAAGATTAATGATTTTAATCAATAACTAAACAAGTTATAGTTTTATTGTTTACATATTAAACGAATTCATTTACTGTATTTGTCATGAAATACTTAGTTTTTATTAAAACACAGAACAAGTAAGGAGATGTAAAGCACGTTTGAAAATAAATATATCTATTACTAGGTATATTAATTGTAGAATAGCGAAGTCGTGATTTTTTGTGAGCATGCAAATTGTCTTTCAACTTTTGGTTTGTGTTTTGTTACTTTTTCATGATACATTGTTTGAGCATTTTCAGTTTATGTTACTTATTTTGCTACGGATAGTGTTAAATTTAGTGTTTTATGAATTTTTTATTGTTTATACTAAAAACACAATCATTTTAACCGTATTTTCTCCAAAGTGGTTTTTTATTCATATATTTTTGATAATAAACACTTATATTATAGATTCGGATTTATATTTCTTGCTCAGCTGTTATTTCTAACTGTGGAACTCTTGGTGCGCAACGGCTTGAAAAAGTAGTTTTATGTACGGTGTTATTTTTCATAAAGCGACTAACAACGTTATTTATATTTTACGGTCAACATAACAAAATATGAATCACAATTTATACACTGTTTGGTACACAGGTAAAAGTTATATACTATCAAAAGTATAACTTTGATGATAAGAATTACATTATATAAGCGAGTTATACGTTAGCCGTATTTTCAACCTTCGGACCATACCTTAACTATATCACCTCTTTTTATCTGCTGGTAGGTGTGGTGACGAACTTTTGCACCCTAATCCCTTGTCACCACCCCTTTATTTTTTCTAACATACCATATTTTAAGCCTTTTTTTCCTTCCCCTTCCACTTTTTCTGCGCTTCCTTTTTACTTTCTTCACTATTTTTTATTACTCTCCCACTTGTCTTTTTTATTTAGGAAAAAACGACCCCCATTGTCTCCCCTTGTTCAGATATGCTTCAGACTCCTTAGGTTGCATGTTAAAGTTAATCGAATTACTCTTAAAATGTCATTTAGAATCAATGTAATTAGGTTACAATGGTCCATATCTACTGAGTATGTAGACGCACCTATCATACCACCTTGACCCCAACCATCCGCAGGAACATTTACCATCCAGAACGTGGTGCCTAACGCGGAGGGCGAGTGCTCCAAACTGAAGGTGAAGGTCCGCGTCAACATCCATGGCATCTTCACCGTCTCGCAGGCCCAACTCGTGAAACAGGTGGAGAAGGAGATTGAACCCGAGCCGGAAAAGAAACCTACTGAGAAGGAACCAGTGGAGGGTGACAAAAAGATCCCCACCAGCCCCGCCAAAGATGGAAAGAAGGAGGAGCCCACTGTCAATGGAGCCAATGGAGCACCGAGGTAACTCTCCCGATTCACTTTTGTCGGTTTTTATTTCCACTTTATCAGTATTAATTTATCATACCATCCTTTCCTGCCATGTTAATTTTCCACTGATAATTAATAATATAATATTACTTTTGTTTAAGTTTTGTAATTCCATATATTTAATTTTGAAGGGTAAAAGTGCCTTATATAATTTAATTTTAGATATTCCTATCTATATGTATAATATACATCCAAGAAGACCAAATGTAACATAATAAAAATTTAAAAAGTATGTAATAAAAAATTATATAATATATATAGTAATATAGCAGTAAAAATTAAGTTGGATACAAAAGAGATTTTTTTGTGTTTTCCTACTTTTTTCCACTTAATTGTAATTATTTAGTTTTTATGTTAATTTATGTGATGCATATTCGCTTATACTATTTCAATTTCACTCACAAATCGATTTATATGAAATGTTCTTATTGCATACTATAATTATATATTACTAATATGGACAAACATTCTGATATACAGTATGTGGCGTAATGTCAAACGTACTTAAAAGTGTATTCATATAATTAAAAATTGCTGATTTCGTCATATAAATGATTACTCTACAAAAGTGCTAACAAACCATTTAGTTCATGTGTTTACTATATAGACTTGTATCGTTTAATGCTACAGATAATTTGTTTGTAGAATAGTGTTTCACATTAGTCGAAAGGATTACCGACATACTTACTAATACACGTCAACTTTTTTTAATGGTCACAATTTAAGGAAGTGAGACGGTACATAATTTTTTAACAACCTGTAGAAAGCATTTATAGAATGTTAATGTTAAATAATTAAGATTACAAATGAAATATATATTTGTTCAGAAATAATTAATGAGATGACAATCTCGAAAAATATATAAAGTTATCTTGAAGAGTATGCACCGTTCAGTATCTCAGTATAAGATTTTGTTTAGAAATTGTGGTAATTTTATTATACTTTATCTGCGATAGTTATTTTTGAGACACTGAAAAATAATATGTGAAATATTTTATTTAGATCTCTTAATTATGTGTCATAGAATACGTAAAAAAACTAATATTTAAAATGTTAACATAATTTTTTTAATTTTTTTTGGTATTTCGGCTATAAATGAAATTAATAGTGTATCCCGTATATGCATTTCTATACGTTTTAATAAACATTTATTGTAATACATGTTTAAGTATTTCAGTATTTAAATAATTATATATTAGATAAAAACAGAATATTATGTATATTATTCATTTAAATTTGGGAATCCTGGCTAGAATGTACGAAGTTTGTTATACCTCACTGAAAGAAGTCAAGTGGCATCCCTCTATGATCGCATTTATAAGTGGCACACGTGATGGCTAGACCCATCCATGCTGCGAACAGAGGATTTTTTTTATTGTAGTAGCATGATTGACCCTCGACCAATCCACTCTCCCCACCTTCAGCCCCGAGGAGAAGATGCAAGTGGACCCGGAAGCGGAACTGAAACCTGACGACGCCATCGCCAAGGAGAAGGATGACGCTGCCATGGACACGGGCACTCCGCCGGAGGATGGAGCAGCGGACAAGACAAGTACCAACCCCGAGGGCAAGAAGACTAAAATGGTGAATCGATATATCGAACTGCCGGTCATTCCCAAGACGATGGAGTATGAGAAGGGTCGGATTAATGAGTTTGCTGAATTAGAGGTATGTGCTTTGTTGTGTTATTCAGGATTCACTTGTAAATGGTTAGATAGACTTGGAAATATAAAAAATATTGGACATTTTAAAATATTGCAAAAATGTTTGGGGAAAGTGTTTAGTTTGTCAGAAATTATTTTAATTAGTCTATACAATTTTTAGTTTCCGATTAATTTATGTTTTATTAAAAATGATACTAATTTCATTTTATGGATAATTAACAAGTTTGAAATATATTTTCGATACTTTCTCCTCGAATTATTGTGTCTATGTTTGTGTTGATATAATTTAGTTCTTCACTCTTATCAATGTTTACACATTATAATATCATCGCATTGTTGCAACTTGAAATAATTTGACTAATCTATTTCTTTGTAAGCGACGGTTTTGTATAAAAACGATTATGACTGTACCACGCATAGCACCAGCATGTAATTATTAGTCATAGTGGTATACAGTATATATTGACTATTCTATGAATACATTGAGTTGTATATGAATACAAATATGAGCTGATAAAGCTTGCCTAAACCCATATGCGTAGTTCTTTGTATTAATTGTTTTTAAGATTTGTGATAGCATGGTTTCGGTGATTTACACAGTCGAAATCTGCACTAAAATAGTTACAAATATAAACTAGCATCCTGTACTTAAATAAACTCACTATCTGTATTGCATTTATTAGTTGTGGCATGATAGCCGGTTAAAAATGGCCAATTGCGATTCATGTGGCATTAATGAAATCATATAAAATATCAGAATCATTCAAATGAATAATTATGACCTGAGAGACTATAATATACACAACATAATGTTTCTTTCAACTCTACTTGCAGAGTAAGATGGTAATGCAAGACAAGCTAGAGAAGGAGCGCTCCAACGCCAAAAACTCGGTGGAGGAGTACGTCTACGAGATGCGGAACCGTCTCTATGGGGAGTACGAGCCCTACGTGACCGAGGAAGAGCGGGACGTGTTCAGCGAGAAGCTGACCGCCACCGAGGACTGGCTCTATGGGGACGGGGAAGATTTGAGCAAGCAGCCCTATCTGGACCGGTTGGCCATGTTGAAGGCCCTAGGTGACCTGTATGTGGTGCGGGCCAAGGAGGACCAGGAGAGGCCGCTGGCTATTGATGAGTTCAACAGACTCTGTGTGGTGAGTAGGGACAGTTTTAAGAGATAGTTTTTTGTTTTGTGGTTGAGGGTGGCAGGAACATAAGGGAATTAAATACTAAAATTTTTATTTTTATATACGATACCGTATAATGAAAGAAATTACTTAAGCAGGTTTAAAAAATAATTTTTATGAAATGTTATTTTGAAATTTAGTTTAATACGTATTTATATTTTTATTATTGGACGTACCCTTATGATCTCAGTAATTCAGAAATAATACTTCTTTGTTACAAGTTTGTTTTACTAGTCCAATTGTTGATATATGACCTGGTACAATATAGTATTTTAATAACAACTAGATACGGAAAATATATTATTATTATTGTGGCACCATAATAGTTTTTAGATTGTGATGAAAATGGCTAAGTAAGTTGCTTTTAGTTTTTTCAAATATTACTAAAAACTTTTTTAGATGTTTAAAATGAAAATATATAAATTAACTCATTACAACTAGCAGGTTGTAGGATTCTCATTACGTATGAACCAATTGTAAGCTGTTATTATTGATTTGTTTGTAGGCCTACATAAGTATACATTATTAGTAGATACAAATCTGCGACATATTGTATAACTAAATAATTAATTAAATTGTTGATGCTGCAGAACTGAAATTATTCAACCATGCTTATCTTGTTTACAAAATAGAATTTATATCGATTTAGTCTATTTTTTATTTCGTTTAATCCCGTTTCAGTCCCGTATTTTAATTTCTTCATGTAGGCTAGCTTTGTTGACCATTTATTGTCTCATATTTATCTGCCAACAGGCTAGGTACGCTGGATAAAATCGTTTATCTAACAAAATTATTTAAAAAAACTTTTTTATGAATAGCTATATTTTTTAATTATGCTTAAATTATATTACTAGAATTTTTTTACATTAAGACATTCATATTATTACACATAAAAATATAATACGAAGTAGTATAGTATCCATATTATATTACATAAAAAAGGGCAGAAGTTAATAAAATAATTGTCACGTATTTCCATAACATTTATGAAACGTTGATTGACCGATGGTCTATAGGTATAAACTGTGGTTCAATATCTATCAATCATACACTCCCTCCCCTGCATCTGGTGCTGCTTCAGTCGATACAAAAGGTGATCGACTTGTTCGTGGCAGGCGACGAGAAGTACAACCATCTGGACAAGGCGGACGTTGACAAGGTGAAGAAGTGTTTGGAGGAGAAGCAGAAGTGGTTCTATCACGAGAACGGTCTACAGAGCGCCAAGAAGACCAACGAGGACCCTGTGCTTATCGCCAGCAGGATCCGACTACAGAAGCAGGTATGACATTGAACACCGCAGCTATTCATTCTGGTTTAGTTATAACGATATCATGGTCGCCAGACGTCCGAAATATAATATGGAAGTATTTGAGTAGCCCCAGGCCTGCGAAAATACTTCTATATTATATTTCGGACGTCTATCGGTTGTGCCTATAGGCCTGTCAAGTGTCCCGGACGGATTCTCCGCTACAGTCCCGGATTTTAGGATTATGAGATCTATACCTAGTTATGTTTTCGCTTATTGGATTTATATTGTTGGATTACATATTTAATGGAATATCATACAATCTGTGTTTTTGATTACGTCCGATATTTGTGACGCTATTTGTTGCATTTTGTGTAGCGTAACTAGTTATTTGAACTGTGGTAATCAGACATATTACGCTATTGTTGTTCGCTAACGTCTATTTCATAAAGAAATATTATCTGGGTCTACACGATAAAAAATTATGATGAGTTATATATAATTAATTCACATGTTTCAGCGCTCATACAATAGTTGAAAATATTATCCACGCTCCAATTTGTTGAAGCTGAATGCTAACTGGTTAAAGTAATGCTTGGACGGAGTTGTTGGGTATTAACACATAACCTCTGTTAATAACTCGGCTACCGACTGAGATAAATGAACAAAATATTTAAAATTGATTAATTAACTTGCATGTAGCAAAAAATGTATTTCATGAAAGCCAACGCTGTTAAATATCGATATTTTTCCTTTTGAACTTTATAGTTGATATAATGTTGTGTTTTCTATTTAGTACTCTCACTTCTTTTTAAATCTGTATGTTTAGCGAATTATAAATAGCCACAAAACATCACCACTTATAATTGACATAATGTAATGCATAGTTTTCATTTATTAGCAATCATAGATATTTGGAATTTCTTTTAATCTGGTAGGTATCTATTGTGATCCATGATGGTATAGCCTATATTGAACACTTCACCCCCATCCCTGTCCGACAGTCGCTAGAAGCAGTAGTCAACCCAATCGTGACAAAGCCCAAGCCGGCTCCCCCTCCTCCGCCACCCAAGGAGGAACCAGCCGCCCCCACCGCAACCAACGAGAACAGTTCGGGGGACGCGGCTGCCCCCAACCCCAGCGGGAAAGAACCACCGACGACTACAACAGCGGAGGGTGCTGGGGCGGGGGCTGCTTCAGTTGCACCAGAAGTGTCGCCGATTGATGGAGAGGTTCCTCCCCCGGTAACCTCCACCGTCGATGGGGAAGGCGTCATGGATATCGACTAGCTGGTGACTTTTCTACCTGTTCGCACGGCCGCCCCCTAGTTTATTGACTGATCCACACACCTGACGTTCCTACAATTGGTAGATCACATAACAACGACACACACACACACATGCGCGCTGACATCATTCGAAACACTGTCGTGGAGTTGACATATTTATGCTATTAGTAAAACACGAAGAGCGATTGATTTACTTTTACATGATTAATTATACTTTTCAACTAAGTACTACTAGCTGTTTATGTTCGTTTATCTTTTTTCTCTTCCAGTTTTTGATTTGTACTTCAAATTTATCGTCATGCCATGCTTCTTCTTTGCTTGGTGTAAAATTGTTGCATTTTCTGTTTCTTGTACTCTTGATGTAACTACTCTGTTCATTTAATCGGTTTCTCTCCTGGTAGGTTGAGTAAAACAGTTCAGTGAGTGAACTAAGGGGTTAGTCATGTTGGCTAACGTTATTAGACTCCTTGTAAATCGTTCAGTACAGTCTCTATATCGACAGGATTAATTTAGAATATGTTTTTAAAGTTATTGATTGTTGTAATGCGTCCATACTAGTCAGTCTTATTGTTGTTTAAATAACTTCCCCAAGTGTGTTTTCATACTTTGTTAGTGTAATTGGATACATTCCTTAATTGAAATCAGACTTAGTTTTACCCACACTACATACTCCAAACAGGGAGCCTTTGTATTGTAAACGATTTTGTCAATTTGTCGAAATTGCCCGGGAGCTGCGTCCTGTAATTGTTTCAAATTACAAAATAGAGCTGTATGATAATATTATTTGAAAGGAATGCAAATAAACTCATATATATATATATTACTTTGCTTTTTGTATTTTATTTGGCTATATAATTGGATATTCCATATAGTTTAGAAATTTAAAAAAATATTTTTGTTGGAATAGGTTATTTGATTTATAATTTCAAAACGGGATCACATGTCAACATTTAATATATTTAATATATGTAAGTTTCTGAAACTTAAATTTATAAGAAATTATTCTGGGTATTTATTTATTAGTACTATTCTAAAAATTAATAATTTATTAACAGTTCTTGTCCGTTAGCTTGCAAATTAGTGTTTAATGTGTCACTCTTCGCATTATCTTCAATGTATTATATTATGTCACGTCATGTACGGTTA
Organism: Coelogynopora nodosa; assembly: GCA_034780555.1. NCBI lineage: Eukaryota > Metazoa > Platyhelminthes > Proseriata > Coelogynoporidae > Coelogynopora > Coelogynopora nodosa. The sequence goes on from JAUZND010036671.1 coordinate 13,148, forward strand.
ATAGTAAACTATTATTCGTTTCAATGGAAAATTATATAGTTTTTTAGTTGAAAAATATACATTGTTTTTATTATTTATACATAACATTTTAGTAGTTCGGAGAGTAATTTATAATGGCATTTTCATAAATGAGGACTTTTCAAAACTAACATTTATTTAATACTTTTATTGTATACATTTTTCGTGAAGTTAAATTGCAGGTGCTAAGTATTATAATATATAATCGGAGATTTGTTTTTACATTTTGATAAACATTTTAAATTCTATGGTTGAAATCATAGATATAAATAGATTCCTGTCTCTCTCTTTTATAAGAATAAACAAACAATCCATATATCTATTAATAACTATTATTTTCACTAGAAACCTAAAATTTTGACTTATAATAAAGATAATTAAGGTGATTTTCAAAATCACCCCTTGGCAGGGCGAAGTTGTGCGGGACCTCCGTATGGCGAGGGTTAAACAATATGCCGTTGCATTTAGTGTGTTACTCAAATGTAAAAATAATAAAGTATATACTATTATACAGAGATCGGAATCTTGTGCTGACATGGTGTTATGGCATTGCATCAGATATGGAAACATAGGAAATTATTTCAAGTAATATGTTAAGTTAATTTTATTTTAACCAGTTTAATAATTAAAGATAAAAATTAGCAAATTTTTTTGTGATTAAAATAAGTGTTATAAAAATAAGTATTAAATATAAATTATCATTAAAAAAAGTAAAAAATTTGGACTTACGGGATAGTTCTGTATACGTCAATAACCCGGCATTCACATTTTTACTTTCATGGATTTTCCTGAACATCCTGGTAAGTACTGACATCTGCTGCCCACTGCAAAATGCTTTATCGGCCCGTCGCCCCCTGATGATATGTTTAACAGTTGGTGAATTATCTCATAGACTTTGAAGTCCATTGGATGTCCAGTCTATGATCATCATTGCACGTCGCGTGAAGGTCAATGACCCACGCGATATCCCTGAACGTTCAGCCTGACCTCAGCTTGTTTATTGAGACAATCATTTGGAGTAATTTCTGGAGTTTGGTACAAAATTTTAGTTTTTCTGAAATAAAATATTATTAAATTGGTTATATTCCATATATTTTTGATTTTTCCTTTAAATCCTCTTGACATTATAATAAGGTTTTTATTTGGCATTCTCTTTTATAATTTTAGTAATAAATCTTTATTTTGATACATTTTGTAGTGGTGTTCACGAATGAAATATGAATAAAATCTAAACATAATTTATATTCTCCGTGCAATAAGATGATAGTCTATCACAATTATCTTCTACAATACTCTGTCTTATAGTATATTTAACACTGACTATTGCACTTTGTACATAATAAAATTTGAAGGTAAATATATCTGAGATCAATGAATAAATAAATGAAATCACACACCGCAAAATAAACCTTTATAAAAGATGAAATTTTAAAATTTTACATATGATATTTAATTCCATTCTAATAAAGCCCAATAAAATAATTTTCCGAAGCAAATATGTTAAAGATAGTTTTAATTAATAAAATAAAATAAGAAAGAAAAGCGGTGATTTTAATAACCTATAAACAAACTAGCGTCATTGGCAACTGTTTTAGAATAATTTAATTAATATTATATATATATATTATATTTTCAAAATTGATTAATATTTACTATAGTTCACGTTAATATTAATAATATCTAGTTTTAACATCTTAGATTTTCAGCATAATTGAATATGTGATTAATAATAATATGTGTATTGACTATTGTTTAATATTGCATGAAATATTTGTCAACAATAGGGCAGGCACAACAAGCAAGTTTAAATATGGCTATGTTTATAATGTGCTCTTATTCTTAGCATAATACTTAGGGGCATGCTAGAAAACAGAGAAGTCTACAAAATGAACTGTAATAATATAAATTGGTATAAACTTTAACTTTTAGTTTTATTATAACTTTTATTTTTGATTTATATATTGATTTTCCTGAACATCCAGGTAAGTACTGACATCTGCTGCCCACTGCAAAATGCGTTATCGGCCCGTCGCCCCCTGAAGACATATTTAACAGTTGGTGAATTGTCTCATAGACTTTGACGTCCATTGGATGTCCAGTCTATGATCATCATTGACAATCATGACAGTCAATGATTGACAGTCTATGACAATCAATTTTATTATTAACAATTTATTAATATTAATCAATCACAATATATTAAATGAGGTAGTTTTTACCATATAACTAACCTTGTAATTACCATTGAGAACATAAACTTTTATACTTATATTAAAAATTGGGCACTTCTTTGACTTCGGTTGTTCCCCCACATAAATATATATATATATTTTTTAAATTCCGAAGTTATTTTAATGTAAAAAAAAATGAACAAAGAAATGATTGAAGCAAGCTGAGTAATGTTATATATATATAAATTGATATCGTAGAATTTATATCTGAAGAAATAAAAGCAATCAAAAGTATATATCCAAAGTTATTTAATTTTAAGGTTATAATATCACTATGAAAAATTAACTCACTGACGAAAATGCAGCGGTGCCAAACTGAAACTAACTGAAACAAAAACTATCGCTAAATATATGCAATTTAGATGGGATAAAAACAGAATTGTTTTTATCCTGTTAAAAATATATGCCCAAATATATAATATATTTTATAAATTATTGTTATCTTAATTAAATAAATTAAAATTTTATAATAAAGTAAAAAATAGTGGTTACATTAAATTTTCTACATTAAAATAACTTTGGAATTTAAAAAAATTGAATAAAAATTTTATGTGGGGGAACAACCGAAGAAGTGCCAAAAATTGTACTTATATTATTTATTTTAATAATCATTCATTTTAAGTATATGTAAACTTAAAATATAGATGTATATTTTTTATGTTATAGTTTAAAATTATTTAAACTAATATAAACTATATCTACTAACTTATAAAAATAATTTATAGACATATTTGTTATACTTAATAGTTAATCTTAATAATATTAATTTTGATTGAAAAAATTTATTACTCAAATACATTTTATAAAAAAAAGTTATTATATATATAATCATATATTAGAAGTAATTTTAAATAAATATTTTATTAAATTTTTTTTTAATAGTAATATGTTTATATCAGTAGTAATTTTTAATTTTTAACTTATGGCAAGTAATATTATTAACTGTTTTTTGTGATACCATCTAATAATAGCTTTTGCATGACATAAAAGACTTTTGTCTTAGAAGCTCTGATAACTAATTATACTTTATTTTCTGACTTGGTAAGATACCCCAGCAATATTTATGCTCTATTGTTATTATAGCTGAAAATTTCAAGGTCATCTACAAATATATATTTTTTGAAAAACTTCAGGATGGCAGGAACTTATGCAGTGAACTAATTGATAAGTGACAGAATGGCATCAAGAACATTCACAAATAGGAAGAGAGCAAGGGTGTCACCCTGCAGTACATTTCATATTGTGTTATACTGATTTTTGTATCCATATTGTGTGCAGAGACTTGTTAAGATTTTAGTATAGATGGCCATCACATAAGTATGTCAGAAACACCATGTTAACAATAAAAAACAAGGAAATATGAGAGCAATTTATGCAGCTGAACACATTGTAGATGTCAACAAATGTAACATTGAGTGAATGATAGTAAGCTTGGCAGTCATCAATGATGAAACATAATACAATGCACTGCTTCATCATGAAATTACCTGGTAAGAAGCCATATTGGATAGGTAACAGGATCTGAAATATAGGCACTTACCACACATATTTTAATTAAAAATTTTGATAACTATACACACCAGTGAAAGTTCATGCGGATTGTTGAGTGCAGTTTAAGTGTCTTTCTTTACCTTCAAAATAATTTCTGACTGCAGCTATGTTGGTAGTAGAGTTCCTCTGTGGATTAGAAAATCTTTTCTTATAACTGTAAGCAGGTTAAGTGGAATGACCTTTAAATTGCAGAGGTAAATTGTCTGGGTCATATGCCCCATCAAGATGAGCCTGCTTGATTGCAACAATAATATCTTGTAATCAGTTTTGCCAATAGTTATTGAGTCTTGTGTGTCAGTTGTGAGAGAAAAATTATAGCAGCTGCAGGCATTTCTAGTTTGGAATTTATAGCCAGTTTATATTAAGCAATTGCCATGATTTTCTATGTTTTTAGGAAGCCATGACCATCACTATAAATGTTGAAACAATAGAATTTTTAATAATTTTAAAGCTATCACTGTTTATAATAATTTATTGTTTAAAAGAATCTCACTTATCTGGAATTTATGAATATGGAAATGACTAAAGTAATGACGTTTTATGAATATATAATTTAACTATATTTTTTTTACTAAATTAATAAGTAATATACATATATATATATTATAATTTTTTAATTATTTCAATAATTGTCATTATTTAAATAATAATACTAATTTTATTTATTTATAAATAAGTTAATTAATTTACAATAACATTTTAATAATTTTGCTTTTTTTCATATTTTACATTTATTGTTTTAAATTTACTATATAAATTAAAGCAAAAATAACATTATTTTAAATCAAAAGCATGTACTTTAAAAAAAGTTATAATTTGAAATATCTTTAAAGTTATATAATTTTTTAATAAATTAAAATAATTTTAATTGAATAATTTTTTACTATATTTAATTTGGTGAAAATGTATTATATAGAGGTTAATTTTATACAAAGTTATTTATTTATAATTTTAATTTATTTAATATTCATTGTTACTAAATGAAAATACATGATTAAAAAAAATTAAATAATAGAAATCAATTAAATATTAATTACCACTATTGCTTATTATTATTTTTATAGTAATATATAATATTTTAAATGTAATTTTGTAATAATAGTTTTATATCATATAATGAGTAATTATAGTAAAAAATACAAATAAATATATATGTATAACTTATTAAAAAATAATAGTAAATTGTTTAAAGTTTAAATATCATTAAATATTCATTTATTTAATGTAATTTGGTATATATATATATAATTTTAAATATTAATTTTATTATATATTTTAATTTTAAGTTTATAGTTTTAATAATTTAATTTGTTAACTAAATATGGTTGACAAATAATTATGATTAACATTATTTAATTTTTCACTCTTAAACATAGGCCTTAATGCAAATATCCTACATAAATCTTAAAAAACCAGTGAAATATGTTATGAACCTTAATCTTTTCTCAATATGTATATATAATAAATGATATATTATTTGTATTGTTCACTAATGTTCATATTATTGTTTAATCAATCAGTTTATTTATTAAAAACATGTTTAATTAATTAACATCAATTAATTAATCAACAACATCATTAATCAATTTAGTACTTTAAAGTATATTTATTTAAATAATAAATGGAAAAATTAAAAGATCATTCTATTTTTACTTATATATTTTTATATAATTAAAAAATGATGTAGATTTATTATTTAAAAACCACAGACTAATCCAGAAATATTAATGTATCAGTCAATGAATACCTGTTGTGGTGCTCAAGATCATTAACAATAAACTCAATATATATGTATTTAATATTCACTATCCTTTTTATTAAAAATGTCAAATGTAACTTAATTTTTAAAATGTCTACAACAGTACACTATAATTTCACAAGTATTATAACATTCAGTCTAAAATTTTTTCATGTCTGCAATGAACTGAACACATAAATATCACATTATCCATGATTGAGTTAGTTACAATTAACTGTTATGATTAGTCATTTCCAGTACCTCAGTTTACCATTTCCTAAATGTATATTTTATTAAATTTTCCACCAACATCTTCATATTGTTGTTATTTATTATTTTTCAGTTTGCTAGCTATAATATATACATATATTATATATAAAGAGAAGGTGATATTAATTGGTCGCGAGTATGAGTCAAGACTCGCGAAAGACTTTCATACTCACAAATGTTGCCAGCCACTTCGGCGTGAAGGCAGATAGCATCAACAAATTGTCGTCCTCTCCTGCGCTGGATGCCTTCCTTGACAACGGCAATGTTACAGTGTTAACAGCCGTTCATGGGTCATCTGGCGAAGGCCAGTTTGTTCTCTCGAATAAGGTAGACTAGCTGGCCGGATAAATAACCTTGTTCTGTGTTGTGTGTATGTGGCTATACATATTATTTTTGATAATATGGGATAATTTATTTGATAAATATATCATATAATTATTACAAAATTATTAATATGAACTGAATAATATTTCTGATTGTAATATGTTAAGATGATATGAATATAATAATAATTGTCTAATATTTTATATTAAGGTTAATGAGACTTTAGTTAATATTTATTTGATCATTGTTGTCAAGTACCCTCTTTCTAAACCTTTGACGACTGTTCCCTGGTAGATTATCACGTATTTGAAATATATTACATGATTTACAGCTTTAATAAATATATTTTCATTTAATGGAGAGTTATTTAATTATTAATTTTTTAGATATTAATTATGCACTTATTTTTGTTCCATTTTTTAGGAATTATTAGACGAGGTACCTAGGGTATTGATGAATTTTATAAAGCTATGTCATTCCACAGTTCTAACATTTAAAGCTTCTTTTCATAACTTTTATAATTAATTTATCTACTTCTATAATTATTGTACGTGCCTGAATTTGTTTAAATATTTTTTATACTATAATATAATTTGTTTGTATAATTGAAAATTTCGTTTAAAAACTAGCTTTTTTTTATTTGTTGAACATTTTTTTTTGTGTATTTAAGTTTATTTAAAAATTATTAAATTTATTTTAAAATGATTTAATTTATTTTAAAATGATTTTATTTATTGAAATACAATATTGAAACTTATAAAACAAACGTTTACTGTAAAATATCCCATAATTATATATATATATACATATATATATATATATTATGGTAAAATATAAGTACAACTTTTATCGTTAGTATTTTAATCCAGAATTAGTCCATGCATTATTTAAAGCATATTTAAATACGTTTGTGACTTTTATCTGTCGCTACGATTTACAAAGTTAAATACAATTATCATTTTTAAAATGCAGTTTCTGCTTTCTATAAGTGAAGGTTATAAGTCTTGTTTACAAATTCTAAATTGATATACCATTTTTAAACTGACAATTCATTCTGATAATTGCCGAAACCTAATATAATTTAAAAGTTGTAATACTTTATTGAATCAGGTCTACAATAAAACAAAAAGGTCCATTCACATTCTCTTGTATAAATGGAAAATGTATCGATAAAACTTATCGTGTGACGCTCATTAAATTATCAGATCGAGGAAGACACGTCCGGCGGCAACGCTGTGGTCTTCTTCAAGTCGCGACCGGAAGTGGTCACCCCTGACAACCTGTACACCAGTATCCTAATCTCATCGCTTCTCGAGTCGCCCGTGCAGACGTTCTATCATGCTGTGCAGAAGTTGTACGCGCCGGCACTCATGAAGGTGGGGGGGGGTGATTTCTATATGCTGCAGGCAGGGTTTCTGTGGTCTTGAATGATTGGGGATAAAATAATGGAATTAAATGATTTTAAATGTTAAGACCTACAAAGGTCATGGATGTTTTGAAGAATTTCTAAAAACAGTCTTTGCATTTTTTTAATCTATTAATATTTATTTTTACAGGTGTAATAAAATGAGAGTAATCCTTTTGAACTAATTCGCTATTAATTTATTTAAAAAAATTGTCTGTAGCAAATATAATAGTCTATTAATATTATTTGCGCATAATTCATTTTAGTATCCAACTACAAAAAATTACGATAAAAGGGGTAGGACTAACCTAAAATACTAGATATAACATTCAGTATATAAACTTGTTTTCTAAATACATACCCAAATAAATAAATTTTGTATATGTTTATTTTAATATTTTGGTCATAATACATAGAAAAATCGCATAAAAATGACAGGATTTTTCTGGTTACACTGTGGGAGCCTTGTCACATGTTATGTAATCTTTTTAGGAAGTATTTAAAACATTTTAGACGTGTTTAAGTGTTTTATATGGTATAATAAATATTACAGCAATTATCTGCTATTTGAGATTATACTTCGAAATATATGCTTCGAAAAGGTATTGCATAATATATTTAGCATTACGCTATTATCATATTAACAAAGTGATTATATTTAGTTATCGTTAATTGACAGTGATTTTTTACAAGTTGTAATAATGATACCGTTTAACTTAGCAATTTAATTATGTCAAATTGAGTATGGGATTACACTGTATTATTGAAATATATTAAAGCAGTTATTAATTGTTTCAAAGTTTTATCAGTATACATTTTATTGCCTATAAATTAAAATAAATGATTAATGTGAAGCTTTTGTGTAAAGTACATACATTTTTCAGTACATTTAACATTTTATCCATTAAAAATCACATTTTAATTATCAGTTGTCGTTTATCGCTATAGTTTTATTCTGTTGACTATTGAGCAGAGCGAGAAATGGAATCGCAGTTTCGACCCCAAGTTGCAGGGCCTATTGACTGACCTAGAGACCGGGTTGGGGAGTGTTCTACGACAGACGGACGGTCAGAGCAAAGGCGGACGACCGGATGGGGAACGGGAGGACAAGAACTTTGGCGGTGAGGGGCGAAGGAGATGGAAGGGAGAGAGAGGGG
>JAUZND010036682.1:0-21839 GCA_034780555.1 Coelogynopora nodosa
AGACGCAATATTCCAGCAAGCAAAGAACTACGATTTCAATACGCCACATGGTTTACTCACTTACCAGTGAATGTCAGGATAGTGTATATTGATGAATGTGGCTTCAATGTGTACACAAGGAGGAATCATCAGGGATATCTCCTATAGGCGAAATAGTTTGGCAGGTTATTGGAGCTAGGGCGGAATATCAACCTCATACTGGCAATCAATGGTGATGCTGGATTAGTATACGTCGATCTTCAGCAGCAAACATTGGATCATAATAGGTACCAAATATTAATTGACCCTCTGATCAATGTCGAAGCTTCTCCGCGCTTTCCAGGTCCGGTAGTTATCGTACATGAAGGAGCAAGACCGCACCTCAACACTATTATACCACCTGAGCATGAAGATCTTTTTTTATTCGTATCCTATCCCCCTACAGTCCTTTTTTGAACCGGTGGAACAAGCCAACATCTGTTTTAAAGCAGCTATCAGTAGACAATTGACCACGAGAGCTGTGCGGGATGAAATTATCGATGCCAAAAATCAACGAGTTGCTCAAGGTATAACACAAGAACAGAGGCGTTCAAGAATTCTGATGAGACTGGGAAATTAAGCGATAAATGAAATTACTCAACCTATATAAGTACACAAACTGGTGTCTGCGAATCGATCGTTTCATTCCACAGAGTTTGGCAAGACAATATTGATGGTTGAAGATGTTTTATAAGAAGATTTTTATGTCTTTTATGAAGATTTTTGTTATAACAATTGTAGTATTTGTTAAGTTGCTAGATGGTTTTTGTAATTTGATTGATAATATTTTTCTTGCATGTTGAATACAATTAAATCTTGTTTTATGATTATTGTTTTTGTTAACAAAATTTGTAATTTGGTAACGAGATTGCACAATTTTGTATTCTAATTGATAGTGGTAAACTCAGTATTACTTTTGGTAAATTTATGCTTCAATTTTAACTTTCCGGTAACGTGATTGTTTGTCCTAGTAAGTGTGATGCAGTTCGCGGTAACGAGATTGCAAAATGCTATAAATATATTTTGTAAACTTTGAAAGACTTAATTTAAAAACAAAAAAAAATCGGTCATAATCAAACTGACTAATCGCCTAACAAGACAATCTGCTGCCATCAGCCTAATTGTAGTAAACCCTTAAAATCAAGACGTGCATTCTCCGTTGCAGCTCTCACTGAATGGAAGAAGTTACCATCCTCCTAGAAATTGGTATCGGACTTTATTATATTTAAGACTAATCTTAAAACATACATATATATTTACGCTTCGTTCATAACATAATTTACATTCTCCTAACTTTTTTCTATGTTGAATTTTATATAGCATTGTTGACATTGTGTATACATTATTTCATCACTTTATTACAGATACATAACTATAATTATTATTATTATATGCCCACACAATATATCACAGGCTACTAATTAAACCTTGCTTAAATTATAAATTTAAAAAATTCTTTGAAATATTTTTATATCACAAAATGGCAGATCATACAAATTTTCTAAGAAAAAACTTATATAAACTATATCATTAACAATAATGAATTAGCAGTATTACCCAAAGAATTTAAAATATTAATTAAATATTTCATATATAGTCATTAATTCTATATATCCTATTCTTTGGTATGACAGTCAATATTGTGACAATAAAGTTAGAACGATGATTTTATTAAAAAAATTATAACAATTGTGGAACAATGAATATATAATAAAAATTAATTTAAAAAAACATTTGTAGTTGAGTATTATCGCATAGACTTATATATTAGGGGCAATTCACAAATAACGGTAAGCAAAAAAGGCTTTTCAATTACTTAAATTTATTATTAAAAATTAAAGTTAATCTTTTACACGTTTATCTGTATAAAATAATAGTTTGTGGAAATTGGTACATTTAATTTTAAATTATATAAAACAAACTGATTTATCATTTTTCTTTTTTCACATTTGTTAAATGTACTAATTAGTAAACACAAAAATTAAACAACAATGATTTTTCTAACTTAATCAATGAACTGCTCAGTTTTCTAAAAAATTAATATATTAACATAACATATTTAGATATATACACCCCGGCCCACCCTGCGTTACGCAGCATTACGCAGAAACAAACAGCTCCAACCTCTCTTGTGTAACGTTTTGTTTGTGAATGGCCCCTTACTTATAAATTCATTCATTTGAAAATTAAATATAATTTAGATACACATTTTATATTTTACAATTCATAATAAAAACAATTACGTCCGTGTTACACCTGTATGCATAATTAACTGATATGTCAATATAATCAAAAACAACACCAATTCAGTACAACTACCATTTTTAATTGTATTTTTATTTGCGACAATATTTGTATTTTTTAATTGTTTTATTATACCACAATTATATTTATTAGTATCTATGGGTTTTCTCTTGTTTATAAACAAATCATATGACATATGACACGCTAATCAATAATGCACCATTTTTACGTAACTAATTTTTTGAAAAAACATTAATATTTTTGTATTAATAAAAGAGTTTTTCATTAATTTTTTAATACAATTGATTGCATTAACATTAAATGTCTGCTGAAGCATCAAAACAAGTGTTAGATGGATTGGATTTAACAAACGATGAAGTTAACAAATTTAAAAAAGCATTTGACGACCCCGAATTCAGGAAGCTTTTTAAAGAATATGCCGAGGAACTGAATGACCCAGAAAATAGAAAACGGTATGTTAATTGTCATGGTATAATCTATAATATATATATTGATTTAAGACTCTGCATGTCAAAGAAAAATTATCTATTTAGAAAATAAGTCATTAAACCAATTGTAAATATTCTAACATTCTAACCAATTAGGATTAGGAATATAATATTATTCTGCCTTATCTGAAATTAATCTTAATTTGTTCAAGTGTACTACTAGAAAAGGGACCTAACATTTTCCGAATGGGTCAATCAATCTTACCAATTTTGAGGTTAAGCTGTTAAGGTTTAGGATGAATTAGCATTTCAAATTGGTTTGTAACAGCTATATATTTAATATATGAATAGCTTTATAGTATAAACAAACAGCAGGCCGCGTAGCAACAGGGAGGCCATGGCCCCCCAATATTATTACAAATAACAACTTTTTACTATTTCCTTGTCTAACTTTCTAAAATATATCTACTTTTGCAAAATATATTTTATAGAGTCTAGACTACATTAACTTTTTGGGAGCAATAACAATATTTATAATTTTAGTAATAGGGTCTTTTATAAAAGTGGCTACCCCAATAAAAAGGCTATTGCTATGGGCCTGCATATATTTATTATATATATTATAAGCCAATATTATTTTGTTAAATTAATATAATATAAAATTAAAAAAGCCAATATTAATATTTAAGCTAAGTCAAAACATAACTTGGTTTAATAACCCTTCAAACATGGAGGGAGGGGGGGCTATGCCAAATTTTTTAAAAGAAATAATAAGTTTATCATTGAATAATATAATGTATAACCCGGTGCTTTTTTTACTCAGTGGCTAAAATACTTTTATCTAACTAAAAAATATAATTTAAAATATTTTTAAATACCAGAATCAGAAAAATGACATTATTATTAAACTATTTTATACCCCACCCCTGGGATTTCATATTTGCCAATGATATTAGGAGCTAAAACTTACAATACTATAGAAAAAATAAGTTTATTGTAAATATAAAAATAACCAGCAATTTAAAATAATAATGAAATTTATTTAACTTTTTAAGTAGTAAAATTATAAAAAATATACCACATATAAATATTGTGAACTGGAATCAAATAGAAAAAGAATCAAGTCAATTGGTTACATAATAATTTATTTAATGACAATTCAAGTAATATTAAAGTCGGTACAGAAAAACGAAAAGTTTATATGTTAAAAAAATATATATATATATATATGTTACAAGGAAGGGAACAGTTTGGTTTTAAGCAGCTTTGTAAAAGCAGACCGATTAGTGAGAGAACAAACTCTAACTGACTAGGAGTTCCAGGCATGTGGAGCAGAGAAGTAGAAAGCCCCATCAGCAGCACAGCATTTGGGAATCAGTTGATGAAGATAATGCACTTAGTGTGACCATAAAGCAATTAATGATGAACCAGAAGCAGCTGATTTCAAAAGGGACTTTAAATAAGGAGGTGCTGTACCATTAAGGCAATTAAATATGAAGCAGCACAACTTAAAGTCAATCCTTTGGTGAATAGAAAGCCAATGAAGCTCACGCAGAACACCAGAAATATGAGCGTGTCTGGGAAGTTTCTTTATTATGTGTGCACTGCAATTTAGAATACGCTGTATACGTTGTAGAGACTGTTCAGTACAGCCAGAAAAGATAATGTTACAGTAATCAATTGGTGAGAAAATAAATGCGTTTATAATAGATTTTGTTATGTCTTCCGACAAGTGACGATGAATGTGACATAGGTTACATTGATCAAAAGTTATAGCATACAGGTCAATATATAGAATATATAGTTATTTTCCTATTCTGGAATTTATGAAGTAATCAGGTCATAAAATTTATACTAATTCATAGGCACTGAAAAGCTGAGGGGATGATAGCCCCCCTGCTTTGAGACTGGAGACTGGGGTATATTTCAGCCCTCAGATTGTAACTAAAAATATTGACATGGAGGACCACTGATATAAATATTTATATTAAACCAAGATACCAGCTAATATTAGCTATAACATGCCACAAACAATAATTATAACAGCATAAAGTTGTTAATTGTAATTAACTCACTATAATGTTCTCTAGTGATATTAAAATTTGAAATTAATATTAATTAATTCCAACAAGGATTAGAAAGAAATTATTATTATTATTACTGAATTTTCTGAAGCATGTATGTCTTTCTACTTTGCTTGCTTCTGTTTGTCTTTTGATTGTAACCTGTGCTTGTTATTTTGTTGGCTTCTGATAGTCCAACCAGATGGAATGTGTGGACAAGAGCCATTTAATCAGTTTTGGACAACTATGAGGCATTGAAATATTGATTTGAAGATGTCAATGTAATCTGCATGGATGACTATGGCTGGCATGCAGGAGGAGTTCTTACTCAAATATAAATGTTTGAAACATACTTTGGTCTCAAATTGTGTTATCTGATATTTTGTAAAATGGAATTTATATCAAGTAATCTTCAAGCCAAGGACATCAAAGTCCACAAGGGCATTCAATATGCATTCTTATGCAGGACATCTCTACAAAGGCAGCATTGTGATGACTCTTTTCACAGTTTTTATAAATCTATGAAACAGATTTCACAGATAAACCATGTCTACCATGAAGAAGATGGATACCAAAATGATTAGACAATGGCACAGGACAACAATTATTTGATGAGTCTCCAGATGGCTTCTATTGAATGATATACTTTGAAATCCTTGACAAAGTCATGAACGAACTTCAATGAAGATTTATCCAGTCATCTCTTAAAATTGTCCAAAAATTAGAGAATTGTGAACTGGTCAGGTCCATAATATTGTTAATTTGATGAATCAGAATTTGCAACATTTTATGATGTCAATATAAACATTTCTGGCTCTCAAAAGTCAACCATATATGCTACCCGACTTAATTAAAACCTCAAATGACCAGTTGTGTTTTTGCTGAAAATTTAAAAAAAACTATGTTGCCAATACAAGGCTTCAAAAATGGGTATGTTGTTATTCAGTGAGGTTATCACCCTCTGTTGACTGTTCCTGTGACAACAGCTTCTTCAGAATGATCAGTGTATGCTCTACAGAGATTAAAAACATATATCTCAGATCTACAAGGACACAACACCACCTCAACAATGTCACACTTCTTAACTGCCATAAAAAGTGCATGGATTCTATCAAGCTTAAAAATATTGCCAACAAATTATCTTTGGTTAATGTCTCCAGGCAGAAATTATTTGGCTCTTCTTTATAAACTATAATATGTTGCAAGCTTAGCTCTAGACAATGTGGCACTGTTTATTGACTGTTTTATGAAATATTTTTGTCAACTTTTGCCATTACATCAATGGTATATGTATACCAAATTTCAGCTTAATTGGATGATAGGAAGTATGCTTTTCCATTTAACCCCCCCTCTATGTAGCAAACACTACAAAATTTGTCCACATATGAAGGTTAACAGGGGTTTCAGAATCTAAATGTGTGCCCTTTTAAAATTTGAACATATACCCCCGGTATTGTAGACCATAAAAGCTGGAATTATTGACTGCAACTGCAGTTTTTGTGAGTGCACCTATAGCACTGTTATTAATTGTACATATTTTTAATTATAAACAAAACCAAATATCAATGATTCAACCATGTCTATAGACTTATATATTACTGCATTGCATATTTGTAGTATTATGTAGATATAGAATGTGTCTTATATAAAAATAGAAAAAAATTGTTAAAGTAATTTTTATAGTTTATATAAATATAAATTTTTATACTTTAGTGATACAAATATTAATGATTATAAACACACATTTGTACATATTTACTTAAATTTGATACAGATTTTTTTAAATATCTATGTAGATATATTCACACCTTCATTCTAGATTTTTTATTATAAATATATTCAAATTTATTCACAGCATACTCGAATTTTGTTTAACAAAAAGTGTGGACACCCTGTATCAAAGTTAAATATAGTATAGGCTGACTGAAATTTTAGAGCAAAAGGGTTGTTTCATAGTCATTTTCATTAGGGGAATAAATATACATTTTTTAGAAATATAATATTTTTCTAGATAATTATCAGATGCAGATTCTGAGATATCTGTATATTTAAAACATTCTGACATGACTAGCATCTATGTGGTTTTCTAAAGTTAGGTCTATTTAATCTTTAAATCCATATTAAATCTTTAATGATAGTATATATATACTGTAATTAGAATAAGATATTATTAAAATTACTTATATAATGTAATTTCTGTTTATATTAATAATAAATATTCCAGTTATAAATAATGGTTTTTGAAATAGTATATGTTGTTGGTTTATTATAAAAGGTTACTAGTAGGGTTATTTAGTAATGTGATTTAACATATAATAATTAGATTAAGAGATGAGTAATTATTAGAACATTATGTTTTTATATATATTAAAAAATATTAAACATTTCATTACTAAATTCAGTTATCTAAAACAAAACTATATGATATTTTCCCTAATTTTTAATAAAATGGTTAAAAAATAAATAGGAAAATACTTATAATACCTTTTTAAAATAATTTAAATAGCTCTTTTATATATTCAAATTTGTCATAGTTTTTATTATAACAGAGGAAAAACTTGATTATAAGTGACCTTGTTGTTTAAAAATATAAAATTTTCAATAACAATTTATAATACAAACCATGACATAAATAATGTTTTTTTATATAAACAAGTATATATTTGTGATAGATATAAAAACTTTAAAAAATAATAATTATATGAATTTGTCTATTTTGCACTCCAATATTTGCTTAATACTAAACTAAGTCAGCATATTATAATTATAGAGATATAGTACATTACCATATAAATCGTCCTCTAGCTAAGCGTAGTTGATTCCTGATAAATATGGTCCTTCTGTTGTATTATATGGCACTGCTTATTATATCTAGTCTAATCAACACATGTAATACGAAAAGGCAACTTTGACTCTAAATACTATTACAGCCAGATTAAAGGACAGATTACTAATGTTAGGGGTCTCCTTAACAATAATATATAAGAATGAGTTACATTATCAATATTATGTTTCTATCAGTAATATATACAATTTTTATTTGTGTAAAATCTATATTTGTAAGTTGTATCTTATAAACAATATATAATGTACAGAATAAACAGCTGGTTTATTTTGATTAAAAAATTAATCAAAATATTAGATGGATAATAATGAGTGTAATAGTAATACTAATATTTTTGTTACATATGCCCATTTGGCGTCACTATATTCAGTAAGCCATAGTTATGTTGTTTCTTATTTCTGCAATATTTTGTATGTGTTTGATTTAAGTATTAATTATAGCTAATAAAATGTGACTGTCTTCTCATATAATTTTTGCAGTATTTTCTAATCATTCGTTTATTTCTTGGTTTAACAGTTTAATTGTACTGGATCTCCTTATAGAAAGATTTTTTGTACTGCTAAAATGTCAATTAGAAATAATTTATTAATAACTTATTTTTTAGGAGGACAGTATGAGGTCTGTACTGCCTTGTTTACTTTGCCTTAAATCATTTTAATTATGATGGTTTACAGAATATTATCTATTACAAAAGCTAAATTAAGTTATTAAAATCACTTTTATCTTAAGCAAATATGATTTTGTCCATGCATTGACACAATCTTTACAGTTTATGGAAGTAAAATAATCCTATGTGGTTATCAGTAGGGGGGGTGGGGAGAAGTGGTTTATTGTTTTTGAAAAATCACATTATTTTATGGTACATCTGTTTGTATAATTGATACAACTAATTAGATGTCATTTTGATATCTATATCTCCAGTTTCATTGATTAAAAATCATCACCTCAATGGTTTCACCATTTCCAGATGTAGTGAAAATTGATATTTGACACAGTGGTAGTCTTTTAGTAATGCGAAATGTTCTACATATATCACAATAAATAATGCCTTTTGAATCATATCAGCATTGTATGGCTACCGTGTTAAGCTGTTCAGATGGAAAGTATTTATCATGCAAATTTTAACTGGAGTGCATATTTTTTAATTCGGGAAAGGTATTAAAAAAAAAATTGTCTCAAAATGAAAATACATATTTGGTTTACATTCAGAAGTTATTTTTATTGCTGAAATACTTTTGTTTTGCACAATATTAAGTAATTAATAAAAAACGTCAATATGTCTCGAAGATACAGTAAACAATAGTTCGCACATTTTATAAAACAGAATTTCTTTAAAAATTAAAGTGTGCCCCAGGTTCGAGTTTCAACCATATCTGAAAGTAGTGAAAGTTGAGAGACATAGTTTGTTGATTTTAAAATTTCTTTCAAACCATATATTTGTTTCTAGGCAGTTTTTAAATTAGTTTTTTCAGTCTTCTGAGTTGAATTTCTCAGAAATAAATTCATAATTATTTATAGGGGTTACTTCATTTCTAATAAAAGTTGCACAACTTGATACAAACCCCAAAGTACCAACTGATGGAAAATGACTATATCCATGGCTGGTTAAATAAATGGAAGATATCTTCATACTCACTCGCATATTTTGATTGATAATTATGTGATAATTAATAATATTTTATGTAAATTGATGTAGTGATTATTACGCTTATGATATTATCATCCATTTTGTTGAAATTAAAGTTTATGAGTTCTAAAAATTTAGATTAATTTTTATGTCATTTGTGTAAGGTGTGAGTAACCAGTTTTCTCTTTTAAACTTTATTTCATTTAAGATATGACAGGGGAGAATTACTTTTCTTTCCATAATCTTGTTCTTCGTCGAAGATTATAATTCATACAAATATGTTATTTAATAGTGTTATGATGTTGTCAGAATTTTCCCTTACAAATATTTATTGTCATGTTTAAGGTATGAAGATGAAATTGCTCAAATGGAAGGTGAGCGTGGAATGGATGTTCAATTTGTTATGCCCAAACCTGGATATGTATTAAAAACAAGTCAAAACGGAAACGTAAAAGTTTTTATTAACATTTGCCAGAATGAGTTGATCGGAAAACCAGCTGTTCAAAAGGAAACACGCGGTGGAAGTGTTGGAGCCAACTGGTCGTTACCGCATAGTTTTACACCTCCTCGAGATGACATGGATAAGACAAAGGCCATATGTAAAGTCTACGACGTCGTATTTCATCCAAATACCTATCATATGGGCAGTAAGAATGATCGATTTCGGAGTATGATAGAAGAAACAGCTATGGATGGAATTGATCGTCAGTTTAAGGTTAAACTAGACCGAAAGAATATCAAACGACCAAAAATGACGTTCAAGGGTAATCCAGTTGCCTCTGTGATTCGTACAAAAAAACCCGACTTTGAAGAAAAACTAAAGAAACATAAGGAAAGTGATGATCCACTTCCCCCATTTCCATATCCTTATGAAGAAAAAGAAAATGGCATAAGTATGCAAGATGATCAAAAGGTGGCAACCGAAGCAGATAAAGCGTCAGAATGTCCTTATGCTGTGCCAAATCATTCGATTAAATACAGTTCAAACTTCGATATTCAGAACTTTAGCACTGGTCCGGGCATGCACAATTCCACGCGACCGAGTCATTTGATTGTAGAAATCGAGCTGCCTTTGATCCGTTCAGCTGGCTGTGTGGATCTGGATATAACAGAATATCGTTTAAAACTTGTCGTTGAGAAACCCGCTGCATATCAACTCGATTTGAAGTTATCCTACCCAGTTGATGAAACCAAAGGCTCCGCCAAATTTGACAAAACTGCACGACACCTAGTGGTAACCCTTCCTATTAAGCGAGATCCCGTTGAAGCCATTTTTAGTAGTAACGGCGATGATGTAGTTGAAACGTCGGAACAGAAAGATGAAAAATCTTTAATAGAAGTTCTCGATTCCGAAACGTTTAATGAATCTATAGAAACTCCGAGTAGTACAAATGAAATAGATCAAAAACCTACTACGGTTGGCACCACAACAATAGAATATATTGACGATTGTGATCTTTCTACTGTTTTCCATACCAATCTCCAATTAAAATATCCACCTGTAGAATTTCGTCAAGATAACTTACACCTTATACTGTTTCTTAACGTGAAGAATGTTGCGGCTGGAAGTGTTAAGCTGGCACAGAGTAGTTCTCAGCCGAATATGATGGCAATCTCAGTGACCACGCGTGGGGAAGGTGGTTGGCCAATGCACTACGCCATTTTCCTGGGATGTTGCTCCAATTTGGCACATCCGGAAAAGGACTCATCATCAAGGCCGCAGGTTTCACTCAGCATAAGTGAAGATAACACAGTGATCTGTTTTGAAAAGTCGTATGCTGGATTCTGGTCAATGTTACAGTATGGATCTAGTTTGGATAGCATGGAGGTAAGTTGTTTTCATTTGAAGTGTCATAATTTTATTATGAAAATATATTATTCGTATCAGACTAAAATAAATAAGTATTAATCGAAATATTGATTACTATGATACGCTATGAAGGGGTTTGTTTTAAATGATTTAAATAATTTTAGGAAATTAAATTTATTAAAAACTACATCAAATTGATTCATGTAATGAAAGTACTTCAATGATCTAAAATGGCACGAAAGGTCAGAACATTTGATATTTTTTAAACATCGGTAGATCGTCAAGGTATGTGTTATTGTGATTCTGTATAGTACATCTTTCTCCGTTGTTATTAACTTTGACCTGAAGATAAGGAGAGGTTATCGGTGTAGTACCTGTTTAAACGCTTAATTATCTATTTTCTCCACTTTCTATAAATATCATCGAGACAAATGCGCATTTTCTTTTTAATGGTAAACTAATATATAGCTATTTTGTGATGTACCATGTTTACACTATCTTGAGCTATATAGGCGACACAAATACGTATACATTAGATATAACTTTAATCACAACTTTCAACCAATGTTTTGCATACCTGCATTTTTGAGTTTGATCATGCGGTGATATAATCTTAAACAAAGCTTGCAACAAATTATATGTATGAACATTGGAATTGTGTCATGAAGTAATCAAATGACATTAGCATATTTTGTATTGTAAATAAAAAAATTGTATTTATATCTAGTTGTTTTTAATTAACAAAATAATGTTGCGATCTTTACAAATATACCATAATCGATTATTTTTAATAAGTGTGTCGTTTATTGTATCATTTACGTTTTCTTCGTATAAATTTCAGAAATATGAAATAGAAGGGTTGTCACATAACTATTTTAGGTAGATAAGTGTTGGATGCTCATATTACTAATATATATATTGTAAAATATTCGTATGGCTATGCATGTACAGTTGATAAATAACCATTTCATTATTCATCGAACAATTAATTTAAACCCAGTCAATTTTGTTGAAGATTCATTAGGAATATTCCATTTAGTTGTAATAAAATAAACGTATTATAATTAAATATTAATTAAACAACTCTTTCTGTAAAATCAATTGAAAAATAGAAAATTATACCGTTGAAAATACCCGGAATATTTTTTTCGAAATTCTTATTAACACTTAATCTAAATTATTTAACATAGCGAGACAAATGTCCCTATTTATTGTTGTGGAATTGTGTATTAATTGTTAGCTCACATCGGCTATATATGTGATACTTCTGGTGAATTAAGTCAAAACTTATTGACGCTTAAAATAGGAAACTTTATAAGATAGTCTAAATACTTCCTATACATTTATTAAAAAAATGATAATAGACCATACATTATATTTAACTGTGAAAATCCCTATTCTCCCCCTTAAATCATATCCAGGAGCATCCACTTCCAGCTGTCATCTCGTTGGCCACCATAGTTGAGGAACTCTACTGTCCATTGGAGGTAAGATCATCGGACAGCGCGGACAAAATGCTTCCGCATGTTGAGGAGCTGAGTCAAAATAGGATCAGTATTCGTCTTGTCAATGCTGGATCATGTCAGGCCAACTCCAGCACACTGACGGTAGGTCGTGTTTAGTTGAATTGTTTGCTCGTTCAATGATTTCCTACTTATTTTCCTATACTCATAATAATATGTATATGTATGTATCTATATATTTATGTATATATGAATGAATAAATAATTGTGTGCATTATGGTTTTAATACCATATTAGTTTCACGTATTTTTTCCGTTTTTCTGTACAATGTCGGCGATGAAAATCCTCTTACAATAATATTTAAGGTCTGATGCCAATATATCCTCTCTATCTTTCACCACTTTTAGTGTATTATCTATTCTATACCATTATTATTGATTGATTTATGTTATTGAATATTTATCTATTATCTATCTTTCTAGTCTTCTAGACATAATGTAATTTTTTAATAAGCTTGATAGACTATTGTTCTTCAATTTCGGTGTTCTTCGGAATACTTGCGTGAATTTGCTTTTCAATTAATGAAGACGGTGTTGAAGCGAATCTGTTACCTTAAATAAATGGATAATCTTAAGACTCCGTATAAAAATGCATTATTTTTTATCGTAAAATAATTTTTAAGCTAATCTAAAAAAAAATGTTTAAAGTTTACGCCTGTAAATAAACTATCTGAAATATTTATGATTTTTAATTAATTTTAAAAATATTAAATAAATGATTAAGTCTTAGTACTTTGAACTATAACAGACATAATAAATGATTGGTATATAAATATGGTAATAAGTATTATAATTATGATTTACAATGGACAACCAACTGAACTCTCAATTTTACGTGAGGCCTTTTACACTAAATAGAATGCCACGTTCTTTTTTTATAGTGTAATTCCTAATTATCCAGCTTTATCATATACTTAAAAATACATTTTTACTTTAATTAATATGACTTCATTATAACAATATGTGCTCACCAAAAAAACACAACAATTCGCAAGTTTCTTTATTTTCGTTTTTTAAATCATACATTACTGCCATGCCGCCGCTTCGGTCAAATTTCTAAACTAAATTTTAATAGAACCAAATATATTCACTCTGACCAATAAAATATTGTATATTGTGTTTTATCATGATAACGATTTTTTAATAAATGTATAAGTAGAAAGATTTAACATAACTCTTATAATGTAGCATACACATATCCTGTTATTAATTAACAGCAAAATTAAATTCTTATTTCTTCACGTGTCTAAAAGATGTCATCATTAAAGTAAACTGAACTGATTGCGAGTGATTTCTAGAAATATAAGGCGAAAGAACACTCTGATTGGTTGATCAAATTGGTCGCAAGTAAACTCCATCTAACTATTTGTTAAGTACAATCACACTTTTATTTTACTAAAATTAATCCGGTGTTGATTACTGCAATTTCACATTGTTTTAATTTCCGACTATATGTGTGACATTTAATTGCTGAGCAACTGTGGGGTTAACATATTTTCCTATAATTAAATGTGGCCATGTTTTGTTTTTTCTTGTGGTTAATTGACTGCATAAACTAACGAGTAGTCTGGGTGCACATGTCTAGACTACTTCATCGTCTGTAGGTGCACCCATCGTTCAACCTCATTGAGAACAAAGTATATTACCTTATGCCTTGGTGTAATCCCGCATGCAAGTTGTTGCTGAGAATTATCCTAAATTGTGTCGTTCCTTTTTGCTTTTTGCTACGTTTTTGACAGTAGAAAGAATTAATATTATGTATAGCATATGTCTACACGTCTACTACTCAATTTCACTCCTTCAGGTATCTCAACAAGGCGTTTGTAAGAATTCAGTTCATGGTGAGAATACGACTGAAAATGATGATAATGATACTCCACTGATTATTTTGGAGACTGCCAAAGGACCCAGACCTGCCAAAGGCATCCTCAAGCCTAGGTCGATTTCAAGTGAGTTGGAATTAATTACAATATATGTATCTTTACATTTAAGAAGTATATGGCTTCCATTAGTATTCAAGATCGAACGAACTCTCTTTCCGTAAATAGTGGAAATGGAAGCCATTATAATAATATATTTCGACATTTCCCTTGAATTGTTGGTAGTTTGATGTTACGAGGCAATATTTTCGCAATTAAAATATTTTATTTTGTCTGTAATAGATAAGATATTATGTAAATACTGGTGTTTTCTATTTTATCTATACGTTTTAATCCATATTAATAATATGTAATGTTGAATATATTTACTTTAAATCTCTTTTGTTTTTTAAATAATATATAAATTATATTTTAATATTCAGCTATATTAAATTATTATATATATTGTTTTATGTTTCAAATGAATTTAAAACTATTAAATTTGGTACACTTCACATAATTCAGATAGTTATTAATACTTTTTCAATTGTTCTGTTTTTGAAGGGATAGTTTTTCCTCTTATTTTTATTTTACCTGGACAAGTTTTCTATATTTTCTATTTGTATTATATACATGACGAGTATTTAATAGCTACATAGTTTTCTAAAAAAAAAAATCAGCGCTCTACGAATCAATTTATTGATTGAAATGTGAAACAACAAATCATATTCTGACTATGAAATTCCGCAGAACAGGTTTCACTGTTTTAACCAAACCTCTAAATGAGTCCTTCTGGCTTCAGAGAATGTAGTTGTATTTCTTATGACACGTGTCGTGTAATACTTAAAATAAATATTAATTGTAAACAAACGCACAAAACTCTCGTATTTACTGAATTTTTCGTTACTTATAAAGTTTGTACCGATATATTATGCTTGGTAGGCCATTTTGTTGCATTTTTACGACAACAGTATATATGCGTTTTATAATACGCATTCGTTTAGCACTAATATGTTGGTTAATCTTTCGTACGTCGAGGGGAGGGGGGGTACGGCAAATTTTGTGTTCAAAGAAATTAAGTTTTTTGATTTAACTATTAATGTTTAACTACCCTGATTTTTTTACTCATTGGCTAAAATACTTTTTAGTTTTACTACCTGAAAAATAAAACAAATATAATTTTTTTGAATATTTTCACATACAAGAAAAGTGGTGTTATTATTGATCTATTTTTTATCCCCCCCCCCCCTTTGGTTTTCATAATTGCCGATAATATTAGAAGCTAAAACTTGCAACGTTAATATAAAAAATAAGTTTATCGTTATAATATATCCATTTAACCTAAATAATAAAATTATTTATTAAAATAACCAGCAAATTAAAATAATACTCAAATAGCATTTATACTACTTGGGGCTTATTTATATAAGTAGTATAACTATAAAAAGATATATACAAATATAGATCTTGTGATCTGGAATCAGATGCAGAAAGAATCAAGTCAATTGGTTGCATTTAACAAAAGTTATAGCATATACTATGGTTATTTTCCTATAGTTTTCCTAACTGGAGTTTATGATGTAATCAGGTCATAATAATGATACCAATCGATTATTGTTTTTGAAAATAAACATCGCTCGACAAATATAGTCTTTAGGAAGTATCTGTATAACAAATTTCGTGTGATAGGAAGTTTCCCCCCCCCCCACCGTCCACGTAGAAAACCCTAAATAGTATGTCCACGTACGAAGGATTAACTGTAGAGCGACTATTGTTGATGGAATAAACCGCGCACATGTTATTTCATAATATGTAGTGCCTGAAGTTGACATCCACTGAACTGAAATATTCAAATATTGACTGGCTAATTGTTAAATGGAAATATTTTCTGATTTTTACTAATTGAAAAGGTATTTGTCTTTAATGTGCTCTAATTGTTTCATGAAATTTTAATCATTTTGGAAATAATGCTCGTGATTCTCGAAATGTATTTTCTAATTCACTGACCTATCTGAATTATAACTTTTTTAAATGAGAAATATTAAGGATGCAACTTAAAAATTTTACATTAATTATACCTACAATGTAGGAGTATTTACCTCTTTCAGTGTTGTATGTCAAATAATGCTCCAATTAGAAAACGTTAAAATGGGATGTTTTCCGAAATATATTTCAACTATTGTTAACTCATATCTTTGATTTGAATTTGAATATCACAAAATTAAATACACTATTTTACCCAATCGCAATCTGAAATAGCTCAGTTGCTAAGTACACCTGTTCACATCATAATTATTGTCCATCTTGACCTCGCACACAGACTCAAGCGAAGAGACCCCTCCAGTGTCAGCCAGGGAGGAACTCCTCGGCTCCGTCTCCTCAATAGACTTCCCCGGACAGAATGAGGAGGCTGTAGAGGACCCCCTCTGCTCCTCCCTGGACTCTGGTAGTGGTGGCGGGCACTTTCAGCCCCCCCTCCTGCGCAAGTCGGTCAGCTTCTCGCAACGGCAGGAGCAGGCCCTGTTCACCCCGGCAGAGCCCGTGTCCGCCCTCCACCAGACCCTGCGCAACCGGCGCAAGAGGGCCCGCCGCCGGGTCAAGGGCCAGCGGAGACACAGTGGCAGCGGGGATGACTTGGAGGCCGTCAATGGGGCCGGGGATGTGGCGGAGAAGGTGGAGGATACCGCCACCTCCCTGCGGCGTAGGATTCACTCGGAGGGGGACTTGGACGGTTTGATTGGGGCTGGTGAGTTGAGATGGCTTGAGATGATAGTAGTAGGGGAGAAGTATGAGGGACACAGAGTCGACTGTTCTCATACTACTGATTATTATTACGAACTTATGTTGGGTTTGAGAGTGGAGTATCAGTTTCAACACCATTGAAAGATTAGGTACAATAATGAATGACACGTGAAGTGTTTACATGTAAAAAATGGCTAATCATAAAAGAAGCACTAAGTGGTATCAAATTTAGTATCTGCATAATTAGATTAGATTGGATAATATAGTGTTGTACTTTAGACTATGCTAGAGTACTTAATGCATGATACAAAATAATCTTAAATAACATATTTTACACTTTTAAATTGTTGTCTTTCAAAAAGTTTTTATATTTTGGGCTGAAACATTAATTTATAAGTTAGATCCTTGCATACCGTTTTAAGTAGCTTATTTATAACTATTATGACGTCATTATTAATCAGAAAGAGTTTTCCACAAAATAATGCATTATAATGAGTATATCTTTGTCGCTAATAACACAGTTAATCAATAGTCTGATTCGAGGAAAAATGATAGATTTATTATTGTTTTGAAAAATTAAATTATAATGAATAGAGCGAAACATAGTGGGTCAATTTGATCCCCCTCTGGCTAAATACTCTTCCAGTAGGCCACAGTGTCTCTAGGATTAAAATAGAACTTGTAAACTTTATACAGCATAAGGGATGCATAAGATATAATAAGTAGTACACCATTACATGAGCTGCAAGAAGAAGTCCATTAGATACAGAATGCAAATGTTATTAGTTTAATAACTAGACTTAAAATACCAAAGAAACTTATTTGAGAGATTGAATCTTTTAAATTCATAAAAAATAGATATTTCTGAACCTTTTAAAGCTTTTCTCTTAGAAGAAGATCTTGGAGAGAAAAACAACACGACGGTTATTTGTTGTTTTGCTCTAGAATCAGTTAATAACATATACTCTGATATTTTGTGTATTACAATGTTTCAACATACAATATTATGCTACTCTAACATTTTAAGTAGTATATACTCTTTAGTAATTATATTTATGCTGCACAGTTATTATTTTGAAATTATGGTTATATAATGGTGATTTGTAATAGAACCATTTATCATTTGTTTTACTTTAATCATAATATAGAAAAAATTAGAAGTGTCAAAACATTATTCACTAGGTGTCTATGATAGCGTCATAACCATGGTTTCTTATACTTTACAATTATTTATTGTTTGCAACAAATAATATGACGATATATTTATATACTGCGATAAAACGAATCTTTGTATTTAATATAATTGAGGTGTCACTTTACTGTTTCGGTTTTACACTTCATAAATTGCTTCGTCGATATTACATAACTAAAATGAAAAATCGCCAATTGAGCTGACTCATCGAGTAGACTCAGTTTATTGTTACTTCTATAATGTCCCCTGCATTGTCTAGACCCGCCTCATCCCTGGAAGGAAGTGACCTCTCCCCGAGGCAAGCGTGTCACCAAATTTACCGTCGCACAATCCGACGAACCTTCACACAGTGTCAACAACGAACAGGCGTCTATAGCAACCACCCCTGACGACGGAGACCCTGGCAACACAGAGCAACATGGGCAATGCGGTAACGACACTTCGGAGGGTTCCCATCTCAACTGGAGCGAATTGCCGGGTGTTCAACAGCACCATCAGAATCATCTTCAGAACACCCACAATCCACACAGGACTAAATGTGCGGTCGCTTTGAGTGAAGCTGTTATCTTTGATTTAGACGAGGATTAATAAATACGTTGCATTCCACTGTTTCATCCTTCGAATACGTAGCTCTCTGTCATCACCTATAGTAATGTATTTGTGCTGGTTTATTTCATTTTGTTTACCTTGCCGGCACGCCCAATACATATTAGTATACTGGTGTGGTTTGAATTTCAGCGGAATATATATTGTACAAAATATCAGCTGAGTGATATACAGTAGTGCTTTTTCATGTGTTCAGTTGATTTTAATTTACACTTTTTTCATTTAATTAGTTTTATGTCTGGTGTTGGTGACAGAATGTTGTTTACCCACAAATAATATTTTTTAATGATTTTTTATAAATAATATTGTCAATAATTGCATGATTGGGTTTTCTGAATTGAAATGGTTTTTCTTTATTCATGACAGCTTATTTCTTATCTATAATTTTTCAATGGTTTTCAAGAAAAACATGTCACATAAATCTCTAAAAATATACGGTTTGCTTTGATTTTTACTCTCTTAGAAAGATGAACAAACTATGTATTATGGTGTGGTGAATAACAATATTAAAGGCATGATTAGGTTCACTATAGCATCTACTGATCCGATTTTTCAGCTAATATTTCGATGGCATTACTAGTTACATATTTTTAATTTACCCAAATTTGTAATCAAAGTATATTAGATATTTAATTAAGATTAGGTACATATACGAATACATATTTCAATAAACTATATTGGTACAACTAAAAAGTACAATCTATTTTTTTTAAGCAAATATGTTTTAGAAACACCTGAGCATTCTATTTGAAAGTTTATATTAATTTGCGTATTGATGTGGTGTATAGGCATTAATATGCATAATAGATATTGATATCGTACTTCAGCATGGGGATTATAACCGCATTTGCAAGTTATGTAAAAATTAACGATTTACGTAAGAAATTAATAAAAAAAAAAAAGTTCACGACTGCCATTAAATATACATTATATAAAATAATAAATAAAATAGTATATTAATAGAAAATATATAAATTAACTTTTTTATAGATATGATGTATCCACAAATTACAATTGTGAATTTTGATACCGTCACTGTTTCATTTACAACAGACTAGATAACAGCGGCTCCCAAATCCTGAACTGTAACAGTAAAAATGAAAGATATTTTAAATAGAAAGGAAACTGTCAACGCTAAAAGTAAATATAAATGTAATGTGTGTTTCAAATACATAACTAATTTATGTAACTAGAACTAACCATATCAAACCTTCACGTAAACCAATATCATTGTATATACACATTAATGACTAGATTTATTAATTTCTGTGTTTATTCATAGTTCTTTAATTAAAGTCTATAACCAAGTAACTAAGCAGACATGTTATGATATATAATCTTATTGTTTTGATGACTTTCAAAACAACATTTAAAATATATTCACATTGCTCAAGTATATATTATATATAATTAATTTCCAAGTAAACACATACATGATGTGATTGTGAATGACCACCCATGGCCATGTAAATTCACCCATGATCATGCATGTTAAAAATGGACATCTATGATCATGGCGCGTGGTATGGCAAGATTTAATTCTCACCTAGTGAAGTTACAGTGTAGCTATTTGTCCTCGGTAGAGAATTTTTAGATTATGGTTCTATTTGGTCCTCGATCACATATGCTTATATGCGCACAATGGAACAATGTAGTAACATTTAAAATAAATAAAATATTATTTTAATTATTTCCTACAACCGCAAGAAACTTGTCCGGGACTACAGTATTGTTTTTCTTGCAATAAAGTGCAAAAAATGCGGAATGACATAATAGAACTTGTAATTACAGAATGTATATTGTTTTAGCAGCCAACTTAGACTCAACATCACAGGGTGAAAAAACAGATTCCATCAAATTTGACTCCAGCAGCACTTTCAAATTACTGTGCTGTTTTCTTAGTAGGCTGGAGGCGCATACTTCGAGAAATATAAAAAATTCGAGCACAAAAGATTTCTCATATTGAGAAATTACGAACTTTAGTCAAATAATTACATTTTTAATTGTGTATAACCAGTCGCATGACATTATGTTCTCTAACCAGTTTTTACTACATTGTTGATATTAATGCTACTACTTTCAATAATCGTATTTATTGATTGAAGTTTTCAAAATGAGGAATTAACTTTTATTAAATATAAAAATTAATTAAACTTAATTCATGAAATATATAAAGCATTGAATAATATTCTAATATTGATTTAAATTGCTTCCTAGCTTTGCGCGTATGGGAATAATAATTTCAATTTCATTATTAAATATCGTTTGCATAAATAATGTTAAAAGGCACGAAACATATAGACGGAGGTGATAAATTAATATAAGCAATTTTGGGACATTTCGTACTTTTATTTAATTCGACGAATGCCATATTACTATCCATTATTACATCAATGACCATATTACTATCATACACTTTAAATATTCAAATGTCTTTAACCTATCGTACGTGGACATTCTTTGTAGGGTTTGCTACGAGGGGGGTGGGTATTTTAACCCCCTCCCTGGAAAACTACACTTCCTATCCTCTGATTAAGCTAAAATTTGGTATACAGATACCTCCTAAAGACTTGTCGAGCGATTTTAATTTTCAAAATTTTTTATCAATTGGTATCATTTTCATGACCTGATTACGTAATAAACTCCGGTTAGTAAAACTATAGAAAAATAACTATATATGCTATATATTTACCAATAAATGCTATAACTTTTGTTCAATGCAACCAATTAACTTGATTCTTTTTGCATCTGATTCCAGATAACGAGATCTATATTTGTTGATATATTTTATAATTATACTACTTATACAAATAAGCTATAAGTAGTATACATGTTATTTAAGTATTATTTTAAATTGCTGGT